>WSXT02058121.1:0-12736 GCA_011762715.2 Neuroterus valhalla
ATAATTACTCTAACGGAGAGAAGAATAACATCCGAATATAATAGATATTAGCAGCAGCTAGACAAGAACCATTTAAGTAATAGCAAGGTCATTACGCGACTTTTTTCATGAGGAGGAAAGTGTGACAATCAGAGAATAATTGTTTCGCTGCGAATGCCGCAAGACGCAGCACTTCTTGGGGATCGGATATGTTTTGGGAAGATTCAAACCTCTATACAGGCAAATATTTATCATAGAGTTGGTTAATATGCAAATGATTATGAATATGCATAAGATTTTAAATAAGGAAATATATAACTGTGAGAGACTTGGTATTTTTAAAGACGAACTGACTTAGCAGTTGAGAAATACATTGTTCATTTTTCATTTTTTTATATTTCAAGCATTATGAAAGAAATACTGTGGTAGAATGTGCTTTCAGCATAACCTTCGAGCGGACGCTGCCGCGGCAATTGGGCCGGCATTTAGTAAAAACCATTTCGGCTCTCAGTAAAAATTGTAGTGTAGAATTTGGGAATAATACGCAAATAGCATATGGTTACCAATTAGCTAGAATGATGGAAGTATTGTTTGATAAAGCAGATTTTGTTCAAATTCAAATGGAATAGATCTTTATATAGAAAGCTAAAAGATTTATAAAATTCAAGTGCAGTGATATATGTGACATTCTTGATAGTGAAGAGTGAAATAAGATTTAACTCTCAATTGAGGAAACGTGCCTGAGGTACATTTTTGAAGGAACAAAATAGGTCAGGTTTGTGTCATTGATTGAAGTGAGGTTGAGATCATCCTGAAGCTAAAAAGGGGTAAAATTTAGAGGTGTGGTTGGTTGAAATGTGATAAAGTGTGAGAGTAGGATTGCGCGGACAATCGACGGACCACTGCGCGGTCAGGAAACCGCAAATGACGCTGTCTCGTTGTACGGTGCAGCACTAAAATTGGACATAGCAATTTTTCTTGTTCGTGTCAAGTAGTATTGGAATATACAGAGTTGGAACTAATTCCCTTTGTGTTTTAATTTTGGTAGTCAAACTATAGTGAATCTTTTTTCCCATAACAAATATTAATATTTAAAATAAACTTCTGAATTATTTCAATACAGGATTTTATCCTATATTCTGACATCGAACGGGTACACAAAGCATCGGTGGTTTCGTCGACTCGGAGACCTGATAAGGGGCGTTTTCTCCCAGAGGGGCAGAGCCCTTCTGGAGTATATAAACTGAAGTTTGAATTTAATGCAGTTTGTGCCGAATATATTCTGGGTTATCACAACATTATTCACACCTTTTTGAAACTCGCACCGATCGTGTGAGGGTTTCTTAAACGTCGTAGGCAACAATCCAAGCAAAACAGGATGAACATCCCAGACATGGTGCCCTCTTCAGAACGAAACGTTGTTCAAGAATGTATTTCCTGGCTCCGTCCATTTAATGAGGCAACCACAGAAATTAGGGGCGACAGCTACGTCACGGCGAGCTTGGTGATACCGCTCACCAGACTTTTTGTCTTGCACTTGGAGAAATCGAAATAGAGACAGATGTCGCTGTCACACGCCGAAATAACTCGATTAATATCGAGGAGCAGCGCCAAGTACTAGGGTAGCGTTCAGGTTCTTCACCCGAATGAATCACCTTGAACGCTTGAGTCTGAAATGCTTTGGCGCGGATAGAAAGATTCAGGCTATGTTCACGTACAACAGAGAGGCAGCACAAACAAAAGTATCGTTGCTGCAATTGCATTGAACCGATTGTTGTTTCAAAAGATGATTTTCGTGACAATCTGATAAAGCATTGAGAAAGACAGTAAGTTTGCGTTGAAAATATGGAATTTATATGGAAATATCACTTTACCGCAAAACAATTTCAAGAAAACTTTTGGATGAAGCTGAGCGCATTTGATAGAAGCATTTTGTAATTACTTTGTTTTTACGGTCAGTTCCCTAAATATTTGTTCTATAAAAATTATAAATGATAATTATTTGTTTTGTTCCCGCCATTTTCATTGTTCACTCGCTTCCACATACCTTATTTCGACGAGTGAAATAGACACCCATCGGGTGAAGCCGAACACGCACCCAGCGCCGTGGAACGGATCCGAGTGCACCAGAGTGCACTTGGTGAGGAACCTGAACGCTACCTAGAGTGACGACAACTCCCATCAGAGGTGCAGAAACACAAAACTAGAAAAAGAGCATCCCCTCGCTTCTGTCGAGTGGTGGTCACTCGACATGTTGAGGAATCTTGTGTAGCATTTACTCGCTGTCGTGTGGCTATACCTCGATAGAGGGGAGCTGCACCTCGAACTATACAGCGTACCAGATACCCAGCGTTTCGTGGCGCCGCCGTACTACATGTGGCAACTACCCCTCGAATCTTTTTTCAGTGTGTGACAAAAATAATTTCCTAGCATGAGCTACCCTCTTGGACCCGCGTTTAAAGGAAGAATACTTCACCTATTCACTCTTCAAATCCTCTGCGATTGACAAAATTTCAGAGGAAATCCGTACAGAGCACAAAAACTTAGAAAAAAATACCTAATGTACTATTCCATAATACTATGGTAAATGATTAGGTGATGCCACTGGCAAAGACTTATCTTATAAGCAAATTCGATTTCCATTGAGTTCACATCAGTAGATTCACATGATATGACCAATAAAACATTTCCCTTGAGTGATAAGCGAGGCTGTCTTTAATTCGTAGAGTTCAAATAACATAAATTAAAACGAGAGCAAGAAGAGAATAAAAACATTCGATGTTTTCCTTCTTAACTGTATGATTTGTGAGCAATATTTGGTCTTTATTAGGTCGAGCAAGAAGCACCAAAATCAGCAAGTGCATCTTTATGGTCTTTGCACGATAAAATTTTTTGCGAACACCATGCACAACTTGCAACAGAACCATACGGCAAGGAAGAAATGCCAAGCGAATTGAAGTTGTATTTGGAGCAACCTCTCATGCAGAGACAGTTTGACCCATTGAAATTTTGGACATCACAAGAATAGGTGATGCCCGTGTTTTCAAAAGTGGCATTCAAGTGGTTAACTCCACCAGCCAGTTCGGTTCCTCCCGAATGTCTGGATTCGACGATTAAAGCAGTGGTACCAGACAATCGCTGTTACATAAAGAAGGATCATGTGGAAGAAAGGTTTTTTTTCGAGACTGCACTCCAAGCACTGGCTGAAGTAATTCTTCATGGGCTCCCACCACTTTTGAGCACAAACGAATATTATTAATTTATTAGAAATTTATTCTGGTGCCAATTATGAATCAATCAAAATTTAGTATGGTGGTATTCATGAGCTTTATTATGAAGCACAAAAACAATTTTTTCAAAGTCAATGAAAAATAAAACGGTAGCTGTGTATTAATTCACCGATGCGCGTACTTTTTTTGAATAAGCATCGATTATCGCTAAAAATCGATTTTTTTTGTAGAAGTTTCGATTTTTGACATAATCGATTTTTTCTTTCAAAAAAATAAATGTCCAAAACGATTGTTGAATAAAAATCGATTATATCGAAAACGCTTTTTTTTAAATCAAGACTATAGCAATATAGCAGTTGGTCTAACATTTTTGCATGTTTCGCGGATAAATAAGTACTGAATATTTTTCGAAAATTACAAAGTAGAATTATAATAACTCGTTAACCTATTTTGAAAAATCTAGATTATAATGAATAATTGATTGTTTCTTTTGAGCATTTCAAAAGAGTGATCTCCATTTGATTCTGAGAGTTTGAATAATGATAATTTGTGGATTCCACTCATCATTCAGGAAATTCTGTCTTAAAATCGAGAAAAATATGACTTTGAGTGGATTTGAATTTAAGTGGTAAACCTGGCCTGAAAATTTTGAATTTGTAATTATAAATAAAAAACCGAAAAATTACTAGCGTTTCAACCTTGATGGTATGGAGATAGAGCTTTTAAATATTTATTAACGCCTTATGCCCCTCTCTATTTTATAGGTATAAAATTTATCACGGATAGTTTTACACAAGACGATGCAGCGTTGTCTTTCAGATACGTGTGCGATTGTCATTTTGAAGGCCTTTTTGATCGTGGGTTCATTTGTTTTATCAGAGTGCTTCGTTGTTAAACCCTTCCAATTTTCTTCGATCCTGGAAACGAGAATTTGTGGAGCACTTTTCAAACAAGGTGCATTTTTGGTAAAACATGCGAAGATTTTCACTGTACTGAAAAGAAATTTTTACGGAAAGCTTCTGCAATTTGGTAAATTGAATCGATGTACGCAGAAATACTCAGGAAGCGCTCAACAAAATTTTTTAAATATTTTAAAATATCTGAGATTATGAAGAAAAATGATTTCCAAAATTGAAAAATAATAGATCGTTCTGTTGTAACTTTTAAATTTGTACAGTTTGTGATTAATTTTGCAGTTTTTTATTTTGATAGAATTAATTTATTTATTTAATCAAATAAATTTATTTATTTATTTCATAAATTATATACTAAATCAAATTTTGTATTAATAACTTTATTATACTTCTGAAATTCAGGTGTGGAAAGTTAGAAAAGTTTCGATATGAAAGTTTCTGAATCTAGAAATAAATTACTATGATTTCTGCTTCATTTTGCTAACTATCTTAAGATTTTTCGTTTCCTTTTTGAAACTTGAAATCAAATATCAATAAAAATTCAGTACCGCAAGTATGAAATTCTACAAATTTTGAATTTTTGCAAGTGTTTTTGAATTAGTTTGCTTAAATATGAAGTGTGCGCAATCGAAAAACTACAAGGTTTCGTTCAATATTACACAATTACTTCAAGTTTGAAATTTTCTTGATCGTTTTTGATTTTTTGCTTCCATTTCTGGATTCGGAATCCAACTACATACTAAAAGTATAAGTAAAAGGAACAAAATAACTACAGATTCAAATTTCGTTATTGATTTTGCATTTTGTTTCCTTTTGTTGCAACTCAGAATGAAATTCCTTGAAATTCGGATCAGCAAGTAAAAAAATGTAATGTTTTTTTAATATCCGTAGCCTACAAAAATGTCGTTCCTATCTATATATTTCAGAACTCAATTTCTTCTCATTTAGAATGAGCATAAAGTTGAATTTAACTATAAATCTTCACTTTTGTTGATGATTTTTAGATTTTTCGTTCAATTTCTCCAATTTTCAATCGGATTGTGGAAATTTGGGTTAAGGACTTCTGATAGTCCCGAACCTTACTGATATTTTTCTTCTCCGGAATTCGTAGCGTAATTACTGAAGATCGCGGTTCATAAATTTGAAATTAATCAAAAGTTTGAAATTTGTGTAAAATGTTTCAAGTTTCAATTATGTTATTGAAATTTAGAATGTAACTACTACAAGTTCAAATTCAAAAGTATGAAATCACTGGAAATAGTTCTCAATCTTCATTATTTGACACACAAAGTTATTGACAATAGTTTCGGAATTTTTTGTGTAATCCTCAAAAATCAGAATCATATTACTCCAATTTTGAATGAATAAGTCAAAATTTTTATAATGAGGTTGAAATTATAATTAAAGGTATTATACATCTAATATTATTAATATAATTGCAAGCATTGAAAAAATCGTATTCCATTGACTTTTTTCGAATTCGTTCTCTTAAATGTTTGTTCTTTATAGTACAGCTTTGTATGTACATAGAGCACAACAGTCGATTTTTCAAAGTGCGATTTTGGAAAATATCTCAGTAAATGTAGTGGAAAATCAAGATAATGAACACAACATTTTGTAAGTAACATATTTTTCGGGGAAAACTGCTATGTAATAGGTTTATTATGGAAGAGGTTATTCATTGAAAGAAGTTATACGTGACAACGTTCAACCTAGTGCTCAGTGCGCGCGGGACAGGAATAGCTGCTGGCCAGGCAGTGTCGACAACTCTCGTCCGATTCAAATCTTCACCCTTGGACAGTAACCAGTGCGTTCCGGAGGCTGCCGGACTGCGTTTTTTTCTCAGTGCACCTATTAGACTGAAAGTTCATATTTTCTGGTTGAGAATTCATTGTTTCGTAGAGATACAAATATTGCGACCTCAGGTTTGTAAGCATAGCCTTAATATAGGCAATACTCCGCAAAGAGAAGGAAGATGTGCCTGAGAGCGCAAGGGGTCCCTCAATGCGAGCATCGCGCATGCTTTTTTGACTCCCTCCCACGCAAACGGCGAGTGGAAGGGAAGCCTTGCGAGCTAGATCTGAGAGGGACAAAAGCGCGAGATGAAATCGTCAGTCGAGGACTCGGCTTCAGACCGAGAGGTTTCCACTGCGTTGAGCCTTCTGGGTGGACTAGTGAAATTTTTCCCAATCAATACATCGGATCGATGGTTACGACAGGAATCTCTAAATACGCGAGCGGTGTCCGAAACCAACATGGAAACTGATCAACCCAATCAAACCGCATGCGCCGCTTTCAAGAGCACTTTCAAGCAGATAATTTGCACTTGCGCATTGGCATCAGTGGGCTCGGTCTACCAAGATTCCTCAAATTGATATTTTCTCGTCATTTTGGAAGAACGAATTTAATTTAAATAGCCTATAGCAATCCAGGGATGATCCTCGATATTGTGTCAAAGTTTCATCAAATTCGGTTCTTTAGTTTTAACGTTTATCCGTTTCAAAGAAAAAGGTCTTTAGCTTTATATAATAGTATAGAAGTATAGAATAAAATCTTATTTTCCAATTATCATTATAAAAAACAAAGAAACAGGTATCACACTTCTTTCCCCTTAATCTGACTTTTGATTAGCGTATCATTCCTTGTCTTAAAACAACATGCCTTCTCTTAAAACTTCTTTTCTGTGTATTTATGAATTTCATTTACAGGCTACGCCTGACGTAAATCTGAAGCTAAAATCAAATAGAGTAGATTCATTGCTTGAGGAAAAAACAATGCTGTCAAGGAAATCGCACCCTATTGTTGCCTTGGAACGGTTAGAACTAAAAAGTTCCGAAAAGAACATCGCACCAGAGAATGCTTTGCGTCCAGAAGATCTTCCAAGAGTTTGCTCAAGCTAGGCATGAGAAATTTTTAAAAAAGAAAACTTGTTCCTTCGAGAAGAGTTAGCGAGGAAGGATAAAATGTTGGAAACAACATTAGTTAAACTGGATCAGGCTATTTCTCGGTTGGAAGCCGCAACCACTAAAGTAAATGAAGGTAAATTTATTAATTCTTTTTTTCAACTTCATACCCAAAGCGTAATAATGATTTTCATACAACCGCAGATCCCACCAGAAGCTAGAATAATATTCTTAATTAAAATTTTTATTACTAGCATTGAGCAGTTCATCTATGCCGGAGAGATTTAATGCTGCTTCCAACAGTGGTGCAGATAGCATATGTGCGCCAATGAACGGACAGGTAAATTATTTTTTTGTATAATATTACAAAAGTGAAAAAAGTTTATTATTGAACCGTAACTTGAAATAGTGACTAGTAAGAAATTCTTAGAAATAAGTATTGATGGTAGAAAATATGTTCATATTGAAATTGTCTGCTTTTCAGGTTAATTTGGGTAATGGAGTTCTCGTCTGCCAAAAAAACTGGAGGACAATAACAGCAATGAGTCAAACGCAAGGGATTTTTGTTAAAGATTTGGAAGAGCTAGTATTTGGATTGAAAGAGCTCATGACAAATACCGTAGCGGGAAGAAACAAAAAGAAAGGGTCATTATGCCAACTAAAATTGGAAGCAGTAAAATGTAAATATATCTATTATTTTTTTGAAATAGAAAATAAATTCTATAGATGTTGTTCAGTATTCCTAAAGTATTCGAAACAAAATATTAATTTACAAATATTTTCTTAGATGAGTTTGGAAGGTGGATGACAAGCAATTTGGGCTACGACCGAAAGAAAATCCATCATTATTTACAAAAAGTGACCCGTTATATTACCAACAGAACTGGTTGGTTACTTAAGGTTCAAAGGGTAAGTCTCGGAACAGCCAAACCGCAATCAAAAAACATCGCCTCCTCTTCAACGTCAAGGAATGATGGCACAGCGCATGCATCGAGCACATCTCTACACCGCATACATCCATACACGACACAGTGCATGCATCAACATTATCAACACCACATCGCATACACCGGTACACAACAAAGCCACACTGCATGCACCAACAAACACCATCACACTGCCTGTATCAACATTAGCTCCACACCACATACATCTACACACGACATAGTGCATGCATCAACGTTATCAAGACACTGTACCACACCGCATATACCAGTACACAACAACGCCACGCGGCATGCATCAACAAACACCATCACATCGCATGTATCAACATTTATCTCCACACCGCATACATTCACACACGATACACTGAAAGAATCAACTAACTATGCCGCACCAAATACATCAGCACACAGCAACGCCCCACTGCATGCATCAAAACACACCATTACACTGCATGCATCAACGCATAACAACACCACACAACACGACACCGCATTCAGTGCCGTTTTCCAACCTTGGCATTAGAAATATAAACTTATATGGGATATATATAAATCTACACAAGAGGGTGCATAATTTTTTAAGGAAAAAGAAATGATTTCATAATTTGAATACACGCAAAGCCCCTGCTTGAGTTTTGATTTCTTTTAAAGATTTTTTGTTGTTTTCATCAAGTTAATATCTTGGGAATGCATGCATTAAATCCTCATACATAAATAATTATCTTCTTTATATTGCCATAATTGTACATTATTTGATTAAAATGTTTTAACTCATTTTTAAGGACAATAATAATTTTTTTCTACTTTATTTAATATTATTCTAAAATGAGTAATTTTTTAACCGTACTTAGTGTATTGGTAATTTTCACATCGTTTCTCAACTTTTTCTAGAAAAATAGTATCAAGCAATACAAAATTAATATTTTGTTTCAAAGTGAGTTAAAATCTTTATATTAAATAATGTACAATAATGATAGTGAAAAAGGGGTAATTCTATATGTATACCAATTTAATATATGCGGTTTCGAATTTTTATAGTTTGGCTAGTGTGCATATTCAATTTCAAAAATATATATTTTTTAAATTGTCCTAGTATATACTTATACATATATAATTATTGTGTTTGCAGTACCTTTGCAAAATATTCCGTAAACGTATAAGGGTGGAAATTTTTTAGCCTTTTCAGAAACAAATTTTTGCCAAGCATAAACATTCACAATCCCCTGTGATTAAGAGCCATGTAACTAAATGAGAAGCTTTTAACAAGATGCGTCTGGCCCTCAACTTTTATAATTATGAAAAAAAACAACAAAAAAATTAGGTTACAAAGAAAAAGTTTTGTGATAATTATAAAAATTTTGGACCAGATGTACCTTCTTTTAGTGCTTCTTATTTAGTTTTCCAAATTTTTCAATCAATATGGCACTTCGTGTGAACATAGGTTGGGATCAAATGTATTGTCGGTAAGGTAGGAATCTGGCCACGTGACCCACTCGTTACATGGCCTCAAAGCGTTCCCTATTTGAGTGATATCTTTTTTGTTGATTTTTTGTTGCTTTTGTTATCTTAAGGGTATGTGACACTGATCCACTTCCCACTTTACCGAGATTTTTTTTTGAATCGTGCCAGTTCCACACGAAATGAGATATCAAGCTGAAAGTTTATAAAAATAATTAAAAGGAACTAAGGTACGTTTATGTACTAAGGTATTTTTATCAGTACAAAAGAAAATTTATTTTTTGTCATTTTTTCTTATAATTGTAAAAATTTATTTGTACATAAATGTTCATTAGCCTCTGTTCTTTATAGCTTCAAACTTTCAACTTTATATCTCATTTCGTGTGGGAGAAGCATGATTAAAAATAAATGTCGGTAAAGTAGGACTCGGATAAGTGTCTCATACCCTTAATGTCTTTTGAATTCATGTTATAGATTTGTGAAAATATAAAATCATCACCTTTTATATTATCATCATTGTAAATAATTAACCGAAAATATTTGAAGTCATTCCTAAAGTAAATATTATCAAATGTTTCTTTCTCATTTTATATTCTTTTATAATATGTAATTTGTTTCAAACCATGTGTTGAATTCCTATAGAAAAATATAAAACAATCAGTTTTGTCGCGACGATTTACGTCCACGCAAATAAAGACATCGATTTCAAAACTTATGAAGTTAAATGAAAAACACTAAGCAATCATACCAAATTTCCTTAATGTCTTTTATTTGATTTCTCAAATTTTGAACTCGAAACCTAAATTGATGCCTGTCGACGTAAGTTCTTGGAACAAAATGTCGGTAAAGCAGAAATTAGATATCGAGTTGTAAATTTGTGAAGATAAATGAAATTTACCGAGAAACAAATGCCTAATCCTAAATTTTTTTAATCATAAAAATTTCCATTTTCGACAATTCTAATAGACTGGAAAAACTAACTTCAAATATAATTTTTTTTTCTATTTCTAGAAATTTAGAACTTGCGTGGAATGACTTTCTAATTGTACGACATAATATTAATTTCTTATTATAAAGGCATACGTTTGCAAAATATTTTCCAATTGCAATGTAAAATTTGGTTTTCGAAATCGAATATGCACACTAAATATGAAATATTTAGAAAAATGAAATAATTATAATATTATGAAATCATTAGTTTCGTCCTGAAAGCTTAGGTCGAAGCGAAATAAGGTATTAAGTTGGAAATTGAGGAAGCTGAATAAAAAAAAAATTAAACATGTGTATGCCCTAAATTTTTGGAACTACCAAAAAATGTGATAGCTCATTTTGTGTCGCCGTAAGTTGTTTAAGAAAATCTCGGCAAAGTAGAAATTGGAGATCAAGTTCAAAATTTGGGAAGACTAGAAGAACTATTAAAAAAAATAAATACCTCGTATTTTTAAAACTGATGGAGATGCGCGAGTTCCTTCATGTCTTTCATTTAATTTCTCAAATTTTCAATTCGAAACCTCAATTCCTGTCGACGTAAGTTGTTGAAAAAATGTCGGTAAAGCAGAAATTGGATATGAAGTTTAAAATTTGGAAAGATAAAAGAAAACTACTAAGAAATATATGCATGGCACGAAGGAACATAAGGAGACTTATCTAATGTACCTGATACTGTCGGACTTACCCGGAATAGATCGCGCAGTCGCGAAATGGAATTAACAGTGCAAATTTTCCTTCAGAACCGACGCTGGATACCAAAATCCGGTTTCAAAGATCGTCGAAGCAAAGAAACATTGAAAACAAAGTACATTTTCTTACTCAACAATGAAGTGAAATAAAAAAAAATTAAGAATGTTAACTTTAACAGAAATATGGTTTATGTATGCGAGGTACTCACTGTTCTCGGCGCGCGAAAAAGATGACGTTTATAAATCCTATCGCTTCTCGAACCACAGCAAAGCACTTCATTTTAAAACTACTTTTAAAAGTATCACATTCAAAGTATCACAGCGAAATAATCTCACCACAACAAAACCTTAGGTTACGTGGTTGTCATGTGTGACCGGCAAAACAGAAGTACTTTATATTTTCCTGAAGAGGCGCGAAAAAAAAAAATTGCACCGTTTATTCTGCTCTCCGACTGCACGAGCTATTCCGGAGAAATACGATCGATCCACTTCATGATTTCTATAGGTGATATGTTTCCTTATGTTCATTCGTGATGCATGGTCCTTAATTTTTTGAATAACCAAAAATTTAGTTTTTGACAAGACTAAGATTGAGAAAATCAACATCAAATATACATTTTTTTCTATTCATAGAAATGAACATAAATGTAAAGATTTTCGAAATCTAAGGCAGAAAATTAAATTCTCAATATTGTTACGTGGAAAATGATAAGTTTGTATATATATTTGAGAACTGAATTGCGGACAGCAATCCAGGACGTCTTTACTGCTCGCAGGCTACAAGAGAACTCACTGTGCGCCGGGGCTAGACGCTACATTGTGCTCCACGTATGCTAGTGGCAGGTGTGGCCCATGGTACGTGGTGGGGATAAGATGCAGGTGCTCTGAACAACCCCCTTTTTAGATAATTTTTTGTCCTCCAAAATCTATAACCTTACCCTTTTCGGTTTTATTCTAATACCTTGTTCCAGTAATGGTCTTTCGCTCGCCGTATAAGTGACTACATGTGGTTGCACGCCGTTGTTGTTTTTCATACAAACTAAGCAGATTTTTCTAGGGATAAAGTTGGAAAGTGCATTTAGGATTCCACTTTTGTACAGCGCAAACAGTAAAGTGCAGGCTATCGAGATGTAGCCTGAATATTAGATCCATCCGAGACCAGTCTCTTTCCAAGTTTTAATTCACCTGCACGTTGATATTCGGTCTAATATATTTTGAGTGTCATCCAGACTAAGTATGGCTCTCCTCAATTCGTCTACATTTATTTCTTTGAACAGTTGTGTTCATTGTCCTTCAAGTTTGGCTAGATCTTGTTGTTCGTAGTTAACATCATAAGTTACATCTATCTTATACGTTTGTTTATTTTCTAAATGCCTGGGTGGATCTAATTGGTCGGAGTCGTTATATATCTGGTAATTTCCTACGCTAATGAGGGAATCAGTTTTTTCAATTATATTTTTGAGTAGTACTGTAGTTAGCTGGAATCCCTACCACTAGGGCCAGGATTATAACTATCTTTAACATCGTATGACACGTAAAACGGCATAATTTGATCTATGTGGATTCTTGTATTTTTTCCTTTATAATTTATGATTAAGTTGTTGTTATCTAGTACTTGAGTTATTG
>WSXT02058132.1:0-12736 GCA_011762715.2 Neuroterus valhalla
GGAACCGACTCCCGATGGATTTCGACCATGTACAATTTACGAGATCGCAACGAAGAGTGCCGGATTCTCGCTTGCCTTGTGGTCGCATATTCTATTCGCCGCGCGTGGCTCTCCTCTGGGTTTCAAGGCCCTCCGTTCGTCAATTGAACCATGAGTCAACTAGAAACCTGACATATCAACGGCAAATTTGAATTCAAAACTCGACCGTAAAGTCTTAAATGAACTTCGAGGTGAAGATTCTCATCTTGACGTCCACGGACAAGTTCTTTGTTAGAGTTGTAATTTAACCCATTGGTCCGGATTGACTTCCTGTCACACTCTTCCCCTTCGAACCGTGACGTTAAGGTGAGAATATGACAAATGTAGTTCTGAAACAGAGAATGAACAATAGCATGTCGAGGTAAAGTACTGCATGTTATCTTAACTCAACTGGGAGACAATTTATGAGACTACAATGACATGGCGCGAAGGTCAGTTTTGACGGCATGAGAATGACGTGAAAATTTTAAAATGATGAATTTCTGGAAATTCGGCTTTGATGGCTATTTTTGCCCTGTGTAGAGTTTTAACTATAACTATAAAGTACAAAATTATCGGAAAATTAGTCAAACCACGACTGAACACTTCTTCTGTGTTTTTCCGTTATATAAGAAAAATGAAAAATTATAATTATTTTATTTTATGATCAATCGTTCGACAAAACTAGCCCATCAGGAAGAAAGCAAACATATAATCGCCGCTCGAGGGCGTAACTAACCTAATGTCGATCCATTCAAAATATCGCGCAAGGCAAGGTTTAGAACGCTGTCTTCTTGGCTGGCCTTTTCTGGTATTTCTGGGGGATGATGATCCTGACCTCCTCCCCATCATCTAACTTTGGCCTTTCCTTCATGATCTCGTCGAAAGATTTGTTGACGAATGTTGACAAAGCTTCTCACCCGACTCGGGTAGTCCTTCTTGTCGTCAAACTTGGCCTTGACTTTCCTTCTCAATTTCTCTCCACCCTCACCGATAAGATAGCAATGATCAGAGGGAATGGCCCATGCTGGCCAGGTGGCATAATTGAGCCTGAGCCAATCGACCATCCCTTAGTGACGGATGTTGCAGTCGGGACATTCAGGGCAGAACAAGGACAAATCTCTGGAGCAGCCTGGGCAACGTCCCAGGGCATACTCGTGCTCTATCCCATGTGGATAAATGCAATCATCCGTATCGAAGCCATCAGCTCCGCACATTCGACAAAATCCAGGGCGATATGGAATCTTGCAGTTCTTGAAGTGTAGCTCCTTTGAACGAGAGTTAACGCAGCCGCCAACGTGCTTCTTTCCCACATTAGAGACGAATGTCAGCGTTCCACGGTCAATATTCGTTGCCTCCATTTTCTTTACAAGGATCTCTGCCCTCTTTCCAATGAGATCCTTGAGCAGACTCTGGCTTATAATGCGTCAGTCTGCCATGTAGATTGGTTGTTCTTTTCCGTGTGGGTATACCAGACGTGGAACGCCCAGTTTCCTGATGACGTCGTTAAATCTAGGGATACGGTTGAAAGGCAATGGTTTGACCGTCGTTGACGGGGCCACCACCGCTTGAGGATCATCGGTCGATCTTATTTGACGTCCTCCGTCGGTGAGTTCCTTGGTAGTGTGGCTGCTTACTGGCCTCCGATTTCGTCGAATGTTCTCCGCATGAACCTCAGCTGCTGACGTTCGGGTTGGTTTAGTGAGTTTGAGTCCGGGGGGAGGTAGATTCTTAATTTCCTCCAAGAGCTTTCTGGCTTCCTCGCTGCAGCCTGTCGACTGTTTTGCCACTACGATGTCAGGTTTGTCATCTTTCGTTGAAAAGCTGATAGCCAATCCCCTGTCCTTCCGTGTGGCAAGGTTGAGACCCTCCATCAAAGAGAAATAATCTTGTTCGCTCTCCATCTTCAGAGTTAACCATTTCTCTTCTATCTCCGCTTGTTGTTGTCAACATTCTCAACTTGTCCGAAACAAGTGATGGGAGTTAAGATGCACTAGAGCTCGTTTTTGACGAATCTGCCATCTTGCCGATAGTGAGAATTGTCGAGTTGAAGTCGGGAGTCTGATTCCCACTATCACCGTCTAGATACAAAAATTACAGATTACTTAACACGCACGCTTCGACGTGGGATCTTAAGATCGCTTATGCTATATTTACCAATTATTTTACCATGTTTATCTGCCAATTCAACGGTTACTGCTCCACATATTCTATTAACGAATGCCAGGCCTAAGAATTTGTGTGCCAACTCCGAGGAATATGCTTCGGCCTCATTACTCAATTTTTTATTCAGGTAATAAACTTCTGACCCTGCTTTGATTTTTAGTGTCACTACTCTGAGTTAGCTCTGGCTAAACTTTTGTCAGAGTTCCTCTTGATCTGATTTTCTATTGCCTGCCGAAATTCGTCAATTTTACTCATTCGCGCTGTCCATTCGTCTATTGAATTTTTAATAGTGCTTTTGTCGATGTTTTCTGAAAAATCAGGTATGTGTTTGACAACTGCCTCCCGCGCGTAATTTAAAAAGAATGGCGATATTCTACTACCGGAATCTGGTACGGTGTTGTAAGCTAATTGAATTTTAGACAAGTTTTCATCCCACTTTTTATGGTCGTTGCTAATGAATGCGGAAATTATAGGTTTGACAGTTCGATTGACACGCTCGACTGGGTTGCTTTGGGGGTGACTTAACGGGGTAGTTATGTGTTTGACTCTCCTAGCCAATAGTAGGGCTTTAACATCTTTAAGTACTTTCTTCCACTATCGGTTATTATAGATTTCGGTGTACCCCAACGATCCAAAATTGTCTCGAGAGCTTTCACAACGAACTTTCCTGTTCTATGGCGAACTGGGAATAACTCGATATACTTAGTGTATAAGTTCTGAACAACGATTAGGTTGGAGTTCCCTTTTTTTGTTCGTGTCTGAGGAACGATGGTGTCAACGGATAGCTGGGCCCAAGGTGACTGCAAGGGCCTGGTAGTCAGGCCAAAGGTCTTTGATTATATTTCAGCTTGACGCATATTTCGCAATCTTCGACGAAGGATCTGACATCCTGAGTCATACCTGGCCAATAATAATTTTGACGAACCCTATCAAGCGTTTTATCGCGACCCAAATGTCCGGCTTGCGGAATATCGTGGTTTTCAAGAAGGACAGTTACAACGTCACAGGGTTTCACCACCTTTTTCACGGGTGTTCATCGTCGATCAGGGCCTTCTCATAATGGGGACGACAATAAAACAAATCGTTTCCTTCGACCTTCCATTCGGAAAATCTGTCATGCTGATTTTCGACGATCTTGAACTTAGTCTCTTACCAATCCTGATCGCAAATCGTGTTCAACTGGATTCGTTCTTGATGGTTCCTTCAATGACTTTCCCATCCACCAGGGTCAACGTCGACACTGAACATGCGCGAGAGTGCTTCAGGAGCTTCATTTATGGTTCCTCGTCGGTGTTCCACCGTTATGCCGTGTTCATAAAGATCAATTGCTCATCTGGCAAGGCGACCTATAGGATTTTTCAATCCATGGAGCCATTGCAATGCTTGGTGGTCGGTGACGACCTTGAACGGCATACCCTCTGAATAGCATTTTAGCTTCTCTACGGACCAAGCCACTGCCAGACACTCTTTTTCAGTAGTTGTGTACTATAACTCCGCGCCTCTCAATGGCCGACTCAAAACCTCAACCAAGTTTTCAAAACCCGTCTCCGGGACTTTTGGACTAGGATTGCACCCAAGCCAAAGTCACTAGCATCGGTGTACAAAATAAAGGGTTGGCCAGGAATGGAGACGTATAAACGAGGGGCCCCAATAAGGGCTCTTTTAATGTCGTTGAACGCCTTCTGCTCAACCTCGGTCCACTTCCAAAAAAGCTTCGGACTCGTCAATTTGTTCAATGGCCCCTGGATTCTGGCTACATTTTTCAAATGTCTGTTATACCAATTTACAAGGTCATTGAATCATCGCAATTGCGTCTGATCTTTTGGGACTGGGAAGTCAATTATTGGTTAGATTTTCTCGGGATTAGTTCTCATACCGAATCCATCCACAAGGTACCCAAGGAACTTTACTTCTTTACAGGCAAAGCTAGTTTTTTCGCGATTCAGAATCAATTCGGCCCCTCTAAAATCCTCAAAAACCAACGACAAAATGGCAATGTGCTCATCGAGATCCTGGCTAACAATGATATAGTAAACGAGGTATGTAAAAATCTGATCACGCCATTTGTTTGGTAATTCCCTCTCGGAAAGCAACTCCTGATATCTCATTTTAAGAAGGTCCATTAACTGCTAAAAGGTAGAGGGAGCCCCAGCTAAGCCATATGGCACCAAATCCCAGTCCAGCAATCTCCTTCCTTCTATCGGAAACGCCGTATACTTTCGTTTCCCTTCATCCATTTAAATTTGGTGGAAAGCTTCACTCATGTCAAGAGTTGAGATCAACTTAGCTTGGTAGAGTTGAGACTAGATAGATCTCATGTTGTGGAAAGGGTACGCTGGCTTTATTGTCTATTTATTGGCTTTATTGTCGGAAACGCCGTATACTTTCGTTTCCCTTCATCCATTTAAATTTGGTGGAAAGCTTCACTCATGTCAAGAGTTGAGATCAACTTAGCTTGGTAGAGTTGAGACTAGATAGATCTCATGTTGTGGAAAGGGTACGCTGGCTTCATTGTCTTCTGATTAAGGGGTCGGTAATTTATGCAAAACGTAAGTCCATCATTTGCTTTAGGAGTGACTACTGGCGGACATGCACATTCACTATTACTCCACGAAACGTAACCCTTTTCCAACAGGCGATCGATTCTTCACTAATAAATTTGCGTATTGTTTCGCTTCGTCGATACGGTTTCTGCCGATGAGGCGTTGTATCACTCAACTCAATCACGTGCTTTATTCATTAAGTCTCGCCAGTAGACTCTTTTTCAAATTGATAAAATTCGGAGTCTAAAAACTCTCTCAGAAGCATGCTTTCGTCAACTGAGAGCGGTTGGAGTTCGTTAAATGTCGTGGAAATATGTGATAGCGGGTAGCAGTGTTTGCTACCACTCAAGGTATGAGTCTGCGAGAACGGATCGACCAACACCTTGAAACTTAGCCAAAAGGCCATTCCGAGAATCAAATCTCCCGACAATTCAGGCATGATAGTGAACCACTAAGGTCCATAAACGTCACTCACGCAGGAGATGTCAAGTCACTTGTTAGCTCCTGAATTCGAAATCGTTAAACGCGTTTGTAAGCGGACTTGCTAAGGAATGACCTATCACTACCGCTGTCGATTATACCGCGAATTTTCTCGCCGAAAATGTTAATTTCGATAGGTATCTTAATCGACCTTTTTGGTTCGTGATTCGCGTTACCGGAATGGTAAATTTTTCCCTGCGCTAATCGGTGGATGACGTGTGGGGGAAGTCGAGACGGAAACCCGGATCTAAAAGAGGCAGACCCTGACTTTTCCTCAAGATTAGTCGACTCGATTCCGCCCCCCTCGGAATCCTCATCTGAGAATGAAAGTGAGGGTACCGTTTCCTCAGTCGATTCCGCATGCTTCAAATTCAAAACATGCTCCATCTCGTCGTCAGAGTCCTCGGACTCGCTAGGAACTTCGTCTAATAGACGCCATTCTAATAGGTCAGGGTCATTGAATCTCATCCTACCACTATCACAATGGGCATCATCCAAATCCTTAGGCTGGTCAGTGTTAGGATTCTTTCGAACACCGATGACCGCCTCAGATGTGGTAGGAACCTGAATGTCCTCAATTCTGCTCTTGGTTTCAGTAGCCTGAGACGGAGTTACTGAGGGCTCTTGGCGTTTTCCGGTTGTTTCGGGCAATGCGTATTATAGTGACTTATTTCGCGGCAGAGGCAACAGACCATCCGCGGTTCTGACGTACAGTAGCGCAAGGAATGTCCCAATTTCGCACAATTGAAAGGTTGTCTTACTCCTTCCGATTTATTTTGCTTGTCCACGGGGGTTTTCACGATATTTTTATTTATTATGTTTGCTTGACTTGACTTCCTATGGAACTTTTCCAAATTTTGGTCAAGTTTTTGTCGCGTCATAAATTTCGAACTGTGGACCTAAAGATCTTTTTTGAGGTTCATGGCCTGTGCTGGTTGAAAAGCATTAAAGTCTGCTACTTGATCTTCCCCCGAACTCTCATTGCCCGACTTGAACTCGTCTTGTTTCGAATACTCATCGAACTCGTCAGCTGAGTCGAACTGTCCCTGAACATAACTCAAATCCGTGCGACAAGACCTCGGACGCTGTTTTTGTGATTCGATAAATTGAGAATTTCGAAAGCCAACCGCGGATTGAACTTGGCCAGGATTTGTTTCAATTGTTCTCCAAATTCCGGTGGGTACTGCATACGCTAAAATATGAGTCTGGCTCTACACGCGAATTCCGCGAGAGTTTCAACTCATAAACCTTGAGGAAGAGATCAGCGTCATCCTTCTTGACGCCCCACTCATAGCGAAAAGCGCGTGAAAAGTCCCTCCACGTATGCCACGAGTTCTTATTTACGAGATACAACGACCTGTATGACCCCTTGAATATCTTAGACAGACATGGGGCAAACTAATCTTTATGTATCCCGCTGATACTTGAATAATCTTTAAGAATCAGTAAAAACTGTTCAGGGTTCCTTTCGGTCTTTGGGAAAGAGATCTTCCAGGAAGTGACTACACGACCAATTTTCATTGCCATGTCTCCGTCAAAACCAGAATGATCTCCACCGGGTACAGGAATCGGGGGCAAATGCTGATTTCGACTCGAATCAAATCCAATAGGACTCTCGCCCTCACGCGAGTCATCATCCCGCCAGGAAAACAACGAACCCGTTCTACGAGCAATCGCTGTGCCAGAAATCCGACCGGACAATGGAAGACCACGTGAATCGTTTGAACGAAATGAAGCGCGACTCATACATTTTCTGTTCCCCTGAGTATTTTGGGAAATATTTCTCTCAATATATGTCATTTCGCGATATCGTTGCTCCGTGACATAAATCTCTCTTTCGACTTTCTGCCTGTTGGCATCTGGTTCGCCCACTACTATTTTATTAAGCCGCGGAATTGTATTAGGGCTTCCTAAATCGAAATTGTTCACACACCTACTCCGCGAATCGCCATTGCTGTGCGAGGATCGAGGATCCATGATTGGAATTCTCGGTTGAAAGGTTGAGCTTCCACTTTCAAAGTGGACATGCCTAAGTTCCCTTGCCACCGAACCCATTTCGTTTCTTTCGTCCGAAGTGTCGCGCGTTGGCCTCAGTCTAGGAGTCACGGTCAAATCCCGATTTTCGTCGAAACGAGCAAAAGCTCCCGTATCATATTTCTATTGCCGGGTACAGTCAACGAATTTTCTCCTTTTTCAGACCCCTGTTTGTGGGAAGTATTCGGGGAAGGTTCGTCACGGTTGCCGATGTGACTTGACTATTCTTATCCCCACTCAGTGATAATAGCCTCCCTAACAAATCACTTTGTTGCGAGATTACTTCATCGAATCGGGTGGTTGGTGCTTCTAACTTACGCTCCTTTTTTATATAATTCTGGTCCGGGTCGACAACGGCTGACCCAGGTCAAAACGGAGTCACTGTACGAGAACCTCGTCCCCTTCCTCTTCCCGCGCCCATGGGGAAACCAGTATCAGGAGCGTCATCTCCCTCGATAATGCGCGGGGCCTGAACGTCTATGTCTGTCTCGTTCATGTTACTGTCAGTCACCGCCTCTTTGTTACGTTCTAGTGGAATAGTTCGGTTAAGTGCTGCTGTCAAGCTTTCTTCGGCAGCTTTTTGAGATTGAGGTTTGTTAGGCTTCCTCCTAGGAGGCGGAAAAAACATTGTCATTCAAAACTATCTCAAGGTCGAGCCAGAATCAAATCAATTTAGGGAACTCGGACTGGTCTGGAATAACTTGTCAATTATTCAATCGAAACTCAGTCGAAACAGGATGTGGCCTACAAAAGGTGATGAAATCGTCCTTGCTTAGTCCAATTAGCAGAAAGGTTCCTTGAATTGCCGAAATCACTGTATTTATTCTCGGAATAAACAAAATGAGGATCAAGCCACTCCGATCCGTACCAAATAATAGTTCAAAATGAAATCCGAATTCCCCTCGACCAATTTTGAAAGATTTGAGTATTTGGAAAATTCCGAAGCGAAAAATTTAATGTCAGCTATTTCGCCACTGATCTGGGCGAGACATTAAAATTGACGTACTTCACAAAATTTCAATTTTAGTGAGCAAACGAAAAGCCAGGGTAAAGCATTCATTAATCAAGCATTTATTTGGACAACTTGAAGCAAGGCTGCAGCCATTTAATTTCCAATAAATTGAAAATATTCAATCAAACAATCAGGGCAAGATCCATATATTTATTTTACCAGTATTTCAATGGTCTCAAACCGTTATGGCTAGACATAAAAACTTGACCCTCAAACTAAAATTCATTAATTGCTGTTGGATGTCAGGGCAAGACCTAACAACCAGCAAAGTCTCAAAACAATTCAAATTCAATCAATTATTAAATATCCAGAGCAAGATTTGAATACTTAATTTCGATATAACACAATTTTAATATTCATATAGATAAATATATTTTGTTGATTTCTGAGGGCAAGACCTAAGTAGACCAACAATTATTCACTGTAACTTTTAACTTTATCGCGAAATGACCAGATTGAGACCTAAGCTACACCGAAATTAGCAAATTTATTACGCGTATCAATTTTTTCATTCGATAAAGAGATTCAAAATATTCTAAATGAAATTTGATTCACTTAAACAATAGTCAGGAAACGATCTGTTTTCATGTGTCATAAGACTATGTACTTATCACTTGTAATTTCCCAAATATATATCCGACTTGAAACTAGAACGTTAGAACCGTGAATTATGGGTTCTAATTATTTCGCTATCGTCAAACAGCAAGAGCAAGATCTTTGCTGTCTGACTATAGTCGACAGTAATAAATTTAGGTCCCCACCATTGTAGAATTAACAGATATGAAAACTGGTATAACCTCAAATGTGAAACCAGTTAAATAACATGAATAAAATTTCAATAACAACAGCAGTTCAAATTATCACAATTTAACGCAATATTTTCACATGAATACCTCGATATCATGCACAATACAAAAGCAGTGTTAGAATTGAATGTAAAGCTACGCAAGAAAATAAGCATCTAACCTTCGCAGAGTTCAAGTTTGTGTATATAAACATGCCAAGAGTGTACAGTGGCTGAGAGGAGCATGACTCATGCACTCACGCAAAGCTTTAGATTATTACACAGACAAGCGCTACGCATATTTTTACACTATGAATTGACAAAAGAATTTGGATTTCACAATATTTTCGACAAAAAAGTATCTCAACTAGCCCCACGTTGGGTGCCAAATTAGACAGAATTAATTTTGGTTTCAATTAAAATTCAGATTTTTAGACTGGTATTCACTTTCCTCCAAAATAAATCCTTTCACTTGGCGCGGCTTGGGTCAGAGCTGCCAAGGCTCGAAATTCTAAAGAAATAATTATTTATAAGTAATCCGTTGAGCGCCAGCTGATTGAACCCTAATCAGCAAGGAAATTAATAGAAAAGCAAAAGCACATACTACGCAGGGAAGGTTCATGGGAAGACCAAATAAATTTAGTAAAACAATAGCCATTTCCAGAAATTCATTCAGTAAAACAGTACTTTCTACCTCTTTGACAATTAATCCGGTAAGTATAACTTTTTTGTTGTATCCCAATAAATTTCCAATGCAATGTATTCCTCGACGAATTTATCCACAATGGTAGTTACACAAAACTTTAGGGAACCGACTCCCGATGGATTTCGACCATGTACAATTTACGAGATCGCAACGAAGAGTGCCGGATTCTCGCTTGCCTCGTGGTCGCATATTCTATTTGCCGCGCGTGGCTCTCCTCTGGGTCTCAAGACCCTTCGTTCGTCAATTGAACCATGAGTCAACCAGAAACCTGACATATCGACGGCAAATTTAAATATAAAACTTGACCGTAAAGTCTTAAATCAACTGCAAGGTGAAGATTCTCATCTTGACGTCCACGGACAAGTTATTTGTTAAAGTTATAATTTAACCCATCGGTCCGGATTGACGTATTAGGTTTCCTCCAGTTAATCACTCGCTCTTTTTGCAAAGTATGTTCAGGAAAGAAGAGAGTACAAAAATTTTGAGAATTTTTAAAAGTTGATATGATAAAGCGGTAGGAATATCGATTGATCACATGATTGATGTTATTCAACTAGCCTACGCTGATGATATAGTGATCCTTACCATTTTTCGAACTGATCATTAGTTTTAGATTAATCTGATTGAGGAATGCTATATCCTTAGAGAAGAATAACCTCAGGGTTGTAGCTTTTATTATTTTTTTTTCTTAAGCATGCTGATATACGTATGGAGACCTCGAACATTTGATAAGGAGAACCCTTTTGAAGCCTGAAGAGAAAATATATGTCTAAGTGGAACTGCTAATTTTGATTTTTTTTATATAGAATACCACGAGCTATAGCAGATTGGATAGAACAGACGAAACTTCGACACAATTGGAGAATGCTACGTTCGAAATCAACCTTCCTAAACTGTTTCATAAAAATTCCTCAGCCGACTGGAATGTTTCGGAAATTTCCGAAAATGAAGAAAGACTTCTACAGCTGACTCCAAGAATACCATCCAACGTGACAATAGCAGATAATAAATCTGAACAAACTCTCATCACTTCGAAAGATAGTCTAAACTTTAAATCGGATAACGTCTTTAACGCAGGAAGTACAATAACGATAAAAGGTGTTTCTGCATGCAACAAAGTTGATAACGAAGACAATTTTAAATTAAAAATAATGCAAGCGGGAAATAGTGAGAAACCTGAAGAACTAGTCAAAGTACCCGTGGAGTATGATAGAAAGAGGTTGGAGAAAAAAAATGTTTCAGGTGACATCGAAACTTGTCGGACGAATTTCACATCTACGAAAGACAAGGAGAAAGCAGTTGAAGCTGAAAATACCTCTAAACAGAAATCTGTGATTGTAGTAAAAAATCATTTACAAAATATGTATAAAAACGTGTCAGATCAATCTTCTGAAACAAGTGTATATTTTGACGGAATTATAGTTGACGGGAAGGTAGAGAAGTTTGACACATTGAGGACCATAACTGAAAATTTACTGGAAGAATCACCTCCCTCAATTTCTCGTTCGAATTCGACGCTTCGTGATCTACCCCCGCTGGATTGTGAAAGAACAAATTTAAATGACTTGAAGGAATTAATGCAGACTGGTGAGTAAATAATTTATTGGACATAATACGGGATTAAGATTCGTCAAATTCACCAATCTATATCACGTCTCCATATGTGACGCTTTGCGAGAAAAGGTCCCTTACTCGGAGAAAATCGATTTTTTTTCAAACGATTTATTACTAATAAAAGTTAACCCTACAAATTAGTGAAAAGTAGAGATTATTATCATAATTACTTTTTGTGTTATTGGCAGTCAAATTAGAAGACCTCCGCTTGAAAGCTATCCACACGACTCACTTATACCTGCTCGCCGTGTAAAATTAGCGGCATTCGAGTAAGGGTCCTTTTCTCGCGGAGCGTCACATATATAACGTGGCCAGGGAACAATACTTTGTCGAATCATCGGGAGAATTGGGGCTAGTATTAAAAATCTTGATGGAAATGTAAGCATTTGTTCTCTTAAGTGTTGAAAGGAAAACCCTGAAATGTTTGTTGAAAAATTTTAAAACTCGGGGGATAATAAAAATGGAAAATTTTGGTCTTTTGATTTACTTCTTATGAGGCTAGTGATTACAATGCTATCAGGGTGGATTTTATTCAAACTATTCGTAGAAAAATGCAGTTTTAAAGAAGCTGAATAAAAATAAAATAAAGATGAAATAAGATTGAAATTCGAAAAGATTCGAGATTTTTTTGAGATTTTACAGAGAAAAATTTTTAACTGATGCTATGAGAGAAACTCACTTTTCTCCTTCAATTTTTTCATTGACAGCTTACAATATCCTCTCAAAACCCTGATAATTTCGGAATGCGATTTTTGCGGATTTTTGAGAAAAAATAAAGAACGTAGGCGTGGCATGACCAGCCCAGTGCTAATAGCGCCCAAGAGTCTTAACTTGAATTCCGTGCAGAAAATTTGTTCTTCAAAACTGCATCTTATTACGAATTGTTCGGAAAAAATACATTTTGATTGCATTAAAATCACCAAAGTTATGAGAGTTAAAAGAAATGAGCAAAATTTACCATTTTAAATATCTCTGAATTTTTTAGTATTTTTGAAATAATTTCAAGGGTTTTCTTTTAAAACCTGTGAGAACAAATACTACAATTTTCATAAAGATTACTAACAGTAGCTAAAATTCTTCAGATGATTTGACATGGAATGGTTCAGGCTCAATTTGAGTGTAATAGAAAAGTAAGGTAGTCTCGTATGTCGTGTAATATCGGAAAGCATCGTCCATCATCTGGTAAAAGTAACACGAGCATTGTCTGGCGAATCTACTTTGTTTTATTACTGCTACATTTCATCAACACTCATTTGCCACACTATATCGGTGTGCGACTTCCCAGTGAACAGCACAGAGTAGGAATGAGACCAAAGCCGGTCTCCTGTTTCTCTCACACAATCTCGGCCATCGTTATTATTTATGCATCAAGTGTAGTA
>WSXT02058143.1:0-12736 GCA_011762715.2 Neuroterus valhalla
CTGTTTACTCAACTTATGTGAACGTTCCCAGTCAACTTATCCGGAAGTCAACTTAGGTGAAGGTCAACTTAAGTGAAAGTCCACTGTACATCTTTTTCCAATATATTACAAAGGATCGATGATGACAATGAATGGAAACTTAAAAATTGTGTTTCTATGTCCAAATGTTTATGCCACGATACTATTGCCGTTCATCTCTTTCAAAAACAGTTAGTAGACTACATAAAATATAATTTACAGTGGATGAACAAAATAATTCATTTTTCCGACGGTGCCAGTGGCAATACAAGAAGAAAAAAAAATTTAATAATCTTACTCATCCCGAACAAGATTTAAAAATAGCAGCTGAGTGGCACTTTTTTCCTACTTCGCATGGAAAAGGACCATGTGATGGAATTGGTGGCATTCTAAAAAGACTTGCTACTAGAGTAAGTCTAGAAAGAGTAAATCACCCTATTCATACGCCTCGAGAAATATTCACCTGGGCGACAGAAGCTCTACCAAACGCAACATGTCGTTATTCGACAAATGCTGAGTACGAAGAAGAAGAAAAGCGATTGTCACCACGCTTTCAAAAAGCTATAACGATAAAGGGGACTTCGAAATATCATTGTAAAATTCTAGTTTCTCTTCAAGGATTGGGAGCAAAGCAATTATTTTCCTTGTATGAAAAGAAAAATATTGTAAAAGTTTGTAAATAAAAAATGTTAAAATTTGAGGAATGCAAGTATTGTATAACATAAAACTGAAAGAGGTACTTCTGTACTAAGTCAACATACCGCAATTCACCATTTCTGTTAACAATTAGTCCCAGAATGCGAATAAAATATTACTTTTCAAATACCACCTCCATAAGTCTGTTTTACAGGGTCCCAAAAAAAACCCCATAAGTGGAAGAATGGGTTTTTCGATTTTTTTGGCGCTAATTATGATTTTTTGCGGTTTTTTTCAACGCAGATGGTTTCAAGTACATGAAACACCACTTTATACTAATAATTAGATGTTTATTCTAATTGCTTAAACAATTCAATATTGTTGATGACTTTCTCCTCTTAGATTAGTGCTAAGGAGTTGCGGTTTTTTCTAAACTCTTGAGCTTTTTGTCCTCTTTTTACTTAGTAAAGTAATAATTAATGCGAGTTAACAAACATGCATATTTTAACAATTTCTTATTGTTTATAACCATTTTCCCTTAGGTAAGTGCTAGAAAGTTCTGGTTTTTTCTGAAAAGTTCAACTTTGCACTGGATGGAATTTGAGTGAAGTTCAATTAGATTGAATTAGATTGAATTGATTTTGTGTTGGTGCAATTAGATTGTTTTTTATTAAAAATAATTTTTTTTTGAATATCAACCATTATCTTTTTGATAAAAATTTATATTTTTAGGTCGAAAATCCAACTCTTTAGTTGAAAATTAAAAAATGGATCAACAAAGGTTTTTCTCACAATGCTAAATATCCTTGTTCTTTTTCTATACATTACAAACACGTGCGGCGAATCCTAAGATACTCATTACTCATTAGGAGTGAGGGGGGGGGGGCAGAGATTATATAGGTTGTCAGGGGGTTGGAGAGGTGATATTAGGGACATTTCTTCACACTGCACTATAGAGTATTCTCACTTGTGACGTCACGGGCCGAAACCGACCTCTGAGGAAATAACATTGGATGTGTACCCCCATGGTTTACACGTATTTTTGGAGGTTTTCGAAATTATTTCTGTTGTTGTAAGATGCAGAGTAAATATTTGGAAAAGTTATTGGGAGATGTAAGAACCCGATACATTGAAAAGATAGAAAAAATCGAAGATGTCGATCCGTATGCTCTGAAAGATCAAGATTTTATTAATAATCTGAGTGCAGTGCCATCGATTAATATAATGGACATAGTGTCCTGTTTTATTCTATCCCCCAGTTTTTACACCACAAATCAAGTTAAAGCTTATAAAAGTTTAGAAGCTTATACATTTTATGATGCTAGTTTTATAGAAAAGGTGGAGTGCAAGGAGTTTCATGGAACACATTGATTTGACATCTTACTGAAATTTTGAGGTTAGAATGCATTTTTCGAATGCACGAGCGGGCTACCTGCAAAATTACAAAATTCGTGTGAAATGATATCAATACGTTGTTAGATCACATTCTTTTTTTTCCACTGAAATGCAAATATTTTGTATATCTTCAAAGATCTATAAATAACCATTTTACATAAATTTATTTGAAAACTGTCTTGGAACAAGCTGATCATATACTGAAAGTCGGCTTTTCACACAGTGTTATACTCCCAGAGTACCATATTTCTCGATGTTATTACCAATCATAATTGATAACAAATAGTTCTATTATGCTTTACTAATATAATAATAATAAGAATATAACCTTTCACACAAAATCAGAACAGTAAAATTGAACTTGAGAAACTTAACCTTCAACATCATATGATCATTCATCATAAATCATCTTGATTATCATCAAAGTATAGTGTCGAAACGTTTATATGTTTTTAATTCGTTTGGTGTTGTTCGAATAGTGTCGCATAATAAAATATGCTAATGTATAATGTATATCTATTATGGTGATCGACAGAAATATACTATCCCTTCCAGTGAAATTTTGAACATGAAGAGCACAGCATTGAAATGTTGTATTTCCAAATTTTCCTATGTATCAAGTCTTAACGTCTTCTGATAACTCTACAAAAAACACACCCTGCATCTCGAAAAAGCATAAAGAATGATAAAAACCTATAAATGAATAACTATGTACGTACAAACACATGCAATATTATTCCCCCAAAGGTTCGCCATCTCAAATTTTCACGGCCTAATGAGAAGACTCTATACAGTTTCATTTCATTCGAGGATGCACAGTAGTCACCTACCATGCAGACATATTCGCCGTAGTGCAATGCTACTAGGGATATCTGATACATAATTCAGGCATTTCTTATGCCCCTTCCCTCTCGCGTGATACTTCCTATATTCATCTTTGATATTCTAAAGCGAGTTAGAATTCGAGTTTTGGGTCGGGCCGATTTTTCGGGCCTGGTCGGGTTTTCAGGCTTCCGTATCAGGTTTTGAACTCGAATCTGAACTCAATTCAAACCGACCCACAATAAACCTGACCCGACCCACCGGGTTTCAGGAAATTGTGTCTACCCCTACTAGAAGTACATCATGAATGATTTATAAAACACGCAGCAGCTAATCAGGACATGAACTTTATTATGACTTATAACTTCGGTATACGCTAGGCACTTACATGTCTTTGAACAAAAACAATCGTAAATCCTAATTATTTCGGATACAGGAATCAGTTTATATTATATTCTATATCTATTTATTACCGCAAAGTTATCGATTCTATGAATTTTTCACATTACTTTTACCAATAGATACAATTGCTCTAATTGTTTGTTCAGAGTTCTCTTAGATTCCTGCACAATAAGGCAGAAGTTGAAGCGAATTGAGAAAGTTACATAATGAACCCCTAAACCAGAATTTCGAGATTCTGGTAACTCTGCAACAAAATATGCAACCATGAACTCACCATGCCTGTGTTCTTATCTATGAACTAACAGTTTTGTTTTCAGTTTACAAAAATTTATAATTGTTTCCTTTGCAGTTGACGATGCATGGGCTCATCCGCCTAGAGCAACTAAACGTGGAAATAACAATGAAAACCCACAGACTCAAGCTCACAATAATCTTCAGGGAACCACAATTTATTTTCAAGAAGTAACAAAAGATAAACCTGAAAATGGCTATCGTGTGAGGGGAACTCTCCAACGTGTTACATCCATTCCAAAGGTGCCTCATCAACATGGACACGCCCATATTATACTCGATAAAGGACGTACTGTATATTATGCAGATCTCGAACCAATCGGAAATGAAAGTGTTAAAACTGAGAATATTGATCTTGTTACTGGATACAGTTGTGTTATATCGATAGAAAAAACGATCCTTTATAGTGGATTTATCCGGAGAACCAATTCCAGACGTGAAGTCTCTGCAGCGCGCCTTGCTTTCGTAGGACCGAATCATAGCTTCCTTTTTGAGGGGGTGATAAGAGGTAATAGAATCATAAGCTAAAAAAGGATGATTGTACTCCTGAATCTACAATTTGAAGTTTGAAATAACAAATTTTGCATCTCAAACACTATTGAATTTATGATTCGCTGAAATTTTATACGCATTTACACAATCATACAATTTGTAGGAAAAAATTTATAATTGTACATCTTCGTACAGCTAGAAAGCGTGACTCTATCCGGAGGAAGTTGATCCGAGAACACTCTCTGTAGCTCGGTTGGTAGAACACTTATTCGAAAAACACAAGGTCCTGGGTTTGGATCGCAGCCGAATAGGAAAGCCGTGCTTCCTTCACAGGAAACTTTATCTAATTCCTCAATCAGAAAATTTCCATCTAGTCTGACTATCGTAAAATTATTACAAAAATTTTAGTAGTGAAACTGGGTCAGTGCAGTAAACTTAAAATTCGCGGATGCGGATAATAAACAAAATCTTCCGTAAGAACAGATCTTGATTTCTGAAATAAGGATCTTAGATTCAAACTGTATAACCTCATAATAAAAAAGATAAAGGAATGTAGACTACTGATCATAAGTTGCCGTTATCAATCACATAAAAAATAGAAGATGATTTACTTAGGCAGTGAACACGGTTCGGAACATCTGTTTGAATTTCCAATTGCAAATGAGTGAAGTTTTATGCAATCACTGTTATTGGAATTTCAATTACATTCATATTGAAATTCAACTAGAAAAAGCATGAAAAAATTTAGGCGTACGAAAACCAATCCCCAACCTCAAACTCAGTAGTTCTAAGTTCTTGCACTGAGCTACAGAACGGATTGGAATTAACAGCCAAAGAAAATAGTCACACAGTTTGAAGGTAAGATACTTTCTTTTTGATTTTCAAAAACATGTGAATAAATTCCTAACCAATTTTGAGTTGAATTGTTATTTGAGTTACATTGTACTCAAAAGGGTAAGTGAATTATCGAGAAATACCTGATAGTGAAAATAAACTTTCTGAATATACATATTTTGGATCAGTAGCTTTAGAATCGAACCAAAGGGTCAATGAAAAAGCCACCGAACGCGTCCTCAGTTTTTGCATAGAGGATCCCTGTGATCAGGCTTCCTGCTGACTACAATGACAAAAACTAATGAGCAGTCGCGGGAAATTTTATGCAGTATGCAGCCGTATCCTTTCATGCAAGGCTATGCGAGGGTGGGCGCACCCGGGTATAGTACAACAAGTATTGCCGATCGTTCTAGAGTAAGGTAAATTGATATTGACTTGATGATGACCTGTTTGATTGCTAAGATACTAGTATTGCCTTCTAGTCGCAGTTGTTTACAGCGCGCCTGGATACTCTGTGGCACCAAAAGCACTTAGATCTTTACCTCATTTTACAGCAAATATCACAAAACCGTATCGTCAACCTTCCGCAAATGAATCGACATGGTGTACAACAGCTGAAACAAGACATTGCTTAGGAGACAAAGGCGATTTACGGACGAGAAGGACCTCTCCACCATTACTTGTTCAGATTATGATGCGGCGAGAGTTTGACTGAATAAAATCAAGGGTTAGAACCAAAAATAGATGAAAAGACAAAGAGCGCTTGCATACGAAAAGAAAGAAGATAGACTAAGCTAGACAGAATGTGTCCCATATGCAGGGTGTTATTGACTACATAAAATCCGATGAACCTTTTACGGCAAGGGTCCGGAAGGTTGCTTACAAAATGAGGATCCACCATCACAAATTGAAATGGTCTAAGGTACTGACAATCGAGCAGCACATTGTTGACAAAATGAGGGTGGAATCCGTCACATGGAGAAGAATAAAAAAGAGGAAGGGATGGGTCAGGGAGAATCAACAGTTCTTCGCTGACCTATCGTACCTCTTTAGCGATCCTCATATTCTGATTCGAAATCCATCCATGTCCAAAGAAGTCGAGAGGTTATGAAGAGAGATTTTCAAAGTGCAACATTTATTAAATGAAGGCACTGAGAACATTAAACATTCCAAGGAGCTGTGCGATAACCTCAGAAACATCCGAGAAGGAATGCCCACCAATTACTGCTGAGGATAAGAAGAATTCACTGAGGGGCAAGGAGAACTTCTCTACTGGTGGTCTAGATTATATTGAGAACTTTTGTTGAAAGACGCTTACTCCTGTGCACCAAAATCTGGCTCGGATCTTTAACTCATATTCAAAGTCGGAGATGTCTATTCCACGGTAGCTGGTATTTGGACGCACTATACTCCTACCCAAAAAAGGCGACTTGGCCAACTCAAATTACGACAGACCAATAATGAACGCACTGTATAAGATCTTCATAGCTATCCTGAATGACAGAATTGTCTGGATATCCAGACCTATATGGTGTGAGATTTGGGAACAACGAGGATCGAAAGGCTGTCGTTAAAACCTGCTGAACGACAGGGGTGTCTGCAAAGACACTCAACAGCGTGTGACAACTAATAGCGCTACTTTCTAGGAGAGCGTATTTCAGTGAGCAGGCTTCGGGAAAAGAGCACCTCAAGAACATTTAAGAATCATCGAAGAGTACGCACGAGAAATTGGTACAGGCTTTAGATTGGACAAGCGTGCCAACATTTATCTGAAGCGTAGAAAAATTGAAGGTGTAGGTGATCACCGTGAGCCTGTAGACGAAAGTTCTAACAGACACCTTGGCGCTCGAGAGACCTACGAATACCAAAAAGTTGCGGAGACCTGCGTTTAGGATAAACCATAAGTAAAGGAGGTTCCCCGAAGCAGACGCGGTTCTCCTCTATTTTCTTAGGTGGCGTCTTGGACAAAAAACGGGCTCAAGGTCCTTCGACGTCACTACATGCCAGATAATGCATTTAAAAAAAGCTTGCGTATCAACTCATCCGTTCGGCGCTTATATGTATATCCTACGCCATGAACCCGCACATGAACGGTAGAGATCCTCCTCTCCTGACGATTGCCAGTTATCACGAAATGATTAGGAAAGGAGCGTTTCTCTACAAAGCTGCGGAGAAGGCTTTTTGAGAAGACTATTGTTCTGAACCTCAACTTTAGCTGTAGGGATAGTGCATTGCTCTATCAGTATGCCGTACTCCTTAAAGCACAGGTTGAAACAACATAAAGAGAAGGTGATGCACAGAAACTTTACTAAATTGTAGAAAATCAACCTTGTCACATGAGTGAACGATTGCTTCCTGTTAAGGAAGTACCCTTGGTACGTAGCAAGTCAGGTGGGAGAACGCTTCGACTTTTCATTGACTCACAGTCCCAGTCATTGGTGTGGCAACGTCGCGCTCCTACCTCGCCCCTCCCAAAATTCAGCCACGACGTTCGAGAGCACGTGTGTTACCACAAAGTCACGCATAAGTCAGAGCACGTCGGGTGGATGCAACGTTGCCATACGTTCAGTTTGATGACGTTAATCATACATTCACGGTATAAATAATTTTTTTCCCATCCTCATAGGCTCTGATTGATACTTTACAAAGCAGATATAGATTCGAGAAAACATTTTACATGTGTCAGAATTATTTCAGAATTTTCAAATTTGTCAATCTTTTAAATACCACGAAAAGTGCGGTTTCCCATAAGAACACATGTTATTTTCAATCTTTATTTCTTGAGTACAAGGTTCTAAAGGGTTATAAAATTTTAACCAGAGCTTCAGTACACTTCAATAAAACTATCTTCCAAGAATCGAACGATTCTCATGTGTAATTTTATTACCGAGGGTACTCCCTTAATCATATGAACCTAATTCAGGCACGGAAAGATTCATTTCCGCGTGCCAGGAGAGTGTGATTTTCCACTTAATATACTGTGGCCACATATAACGTCAAGAAGTTTTATATAAAAATGAAAATAATGAAAGATAATAGAAAAAGTAAACTCCAAAACCCCTTTCTTCTCTTTCTCTATCTTTGGTCTATTTGTGTTATTCCCATTACTTTCATTAAAAATCCAAAGCAAAAAAATTGAAAGATCTACAAACGTTTCGATGTCCACCCAACATATGAAAATAAGTTTAATAAAAATCGTGTTTTATTCCAACAACTATTTTTGCTGAAAGTCATTCACCTGTTTCACAATACGATTATCAGGATAATATCTCTAATGCTATAAAAATTATTATCATGGGCATGCCTTACACTATTGGATTGTTTGGAAATTATTTCGCTTCTAAACATTGAATGAAGCTTGATGTATTTATATGAAGATTACATTAAATTAGGTTATAAGTACTGAACATTTTATTCCACGACTTTCCAGCCATATGACTTTCCGAACAACCCGATATATGTGACAAGAATCCTTTGTAGGGCATCTATATTTTGCAATGAAAAATTTCATCATGTTTCACTGAATGAATTTGCCACATTTAGCAAGCTTCGAAATCCTTTATTAAAATTAGGAGCTTCTAGAATGGAGAGATTTCTAATTAATAGTCCATCGAAACTTAGTGTTCATGAAATTCTATCCTTTTGGAGTAAAAAACTGAAAAATTTACAAACAATTTTATAAATAGCAAATTCTGGATCTAATCCTGCAGACAGTCCCTGTGAAGTCCCACGAACATCCCAAAAGCCTCCGATTAAGACCATCCCCTCCTTATTGTATCTACAGGTTTTCTTCATTTATCTACTACAACATAACCATCTTCTCACGTATAAGAGGTCTCCCGGAAAACACTAAGGCGTTGCTTCAGGGGAGCCTTTTTCTTATTCTCTAAGAGCTGCTTCCAATTTTTTTCGCTTCTTCCGCCGAGGTTCCGCAACCATCATATCGCAGCCAAAATCCTCGCATCGTCCTCAGCAGCGCGATGGAATCGCGCATCTGTCTCGTCAGCCTTTCCTCGGCATTGTACTCTTGATGTTTTTGAGAACCTGAGCGTAGCCTGAACCCTCGACCGGCTCTGTCAACACCGCCGTCGGTCGAGTTCGTCTCTGAAGCTACTTAGTCTAGAAGCAAGAGGGGTTTTCGTGGCCCTTTATGAACTGTGAAGGAATCTAGGTTATTTTCATGTATTTTGGCTTCCTGAATCCAAATTTCGAAGTTGCCAAGCCGTGAGTGGTCGAATTGGAAAGTTATTAACTTATTGTATCTAAAGGTCCAAAAGGAAAAGGCTAACTTCTGGAAGACTCTGGAATGAATAAGGAAAGAATGTAGACCTTATTGTTGGAACTGCTTTGACCCAAATCATTCCTTCAATAATTGTCCCATAGACATCACTAAAACCACTATAAATTCTACTCTACCCGTTGCATTGTTGTATAAACCCTTCTACGAATATACTACTCACTCCTTAATTTACCTGAGTTATAATATTCCCTAATGGAAGATTAAATATGTTGATCCCTATTACTTGTTATTTATAATTTTTTTTGTTATCATGGAAACAGTATGTTAATGTATTATAGATTTGAGTTTTGATATAATAAAGTAGAGTTTTATTGTACTAAATTGTTGATTTATTTAGTCCAGTCATGGAATTCTGTCGAGCATATTGTCCTTTCTGAATTGCGATCGCATTTCGCCTTGGAAATATTAAGACATTGAATTCTGAATTTGCTTATAGTGTCCTTATATAATCAAATCCATTCTCCTGGTCAATGACTCGTATCATGTATAAAACTTGTTGTTACGTCGTTACGTTTAGAAATTTCTCTATCCTGTATTTGTCAGCCAATTTCAAGATCCTAGCACATTTTGTGCACATTAAAAATTTATTTTTGCTAACCTTCCAGGTGAATCTTTGTCCTTTGCACGTTCCAGCAATTTACTGAGTTCTATAGTTATAAAATCTCTCTGTTTGTTAGAAATTCATGGTTGTCTCATATTTCCTCAGATGTGCCTTTTTTACTTGAGCCTGTTACTTGAGCCGCGCCTCCTAAACTCAAAATTGCTGTCCCTATCATAAACCGAACAGCCGGATCTCCGAACTTTGCATCCCTTTTACAATGTTGACAAAATTTTTTTTGCACCTGCTGTTCACTGTCCAAAATTCTACATCACAAATTGGGTGTGTCCAAAATATCCTGCATTTCTTTCCTCAGCCAATAGAGAATAAGCACCTCCACTGACCCAATATCCCTTCCTCAAATTTTGTACTTCGCCGAGGCACTCTCTGTACTATTTCGTCACTCACAAACTGAACTCCGCCGTGTACAATTGCACTCTTACTCTTGTCTGTACCAAGTAAAAATTAAAAACTCGTTTTCCACATTTCATTACCTGAATAAACATTAATTATTATATTGAAATGTAGTGTTCTGATTCATTCTCTTAATTAGGAATGTGGTACAATAAATTTAACTGCATATTTTGCCTCGTCCACAAAACACTTGTCATAGAATAATGTTGTTGTAAGTTTAACTTTCATCATGTTTTCCGTTCAAAAGTTTGTTCTGTGTTAAAGACCTTTCACGTCTTCCCCAAGGGGAGGGCATTTGTGACGTTGCATTTTGTGGCAAGTCAGAAGCTAGTAATTTCAGAATTTCGATGGTTTAATTTTTCGGATATCAATGAATTCATGGAATGTGATGACTCAATTTGATTGACGAACTCCTAAAGTTGCACGGTTTTCCAAGACTGGGTTGTAGTTAGTTTCGTCCCTTATATTTTAGGAATTATTCTGCCTATTTTTCGTTTTATTTCTGTGCGTTGGCTGCGCGTGGATCCTCCTGAAGAATCCTTTTTCATCCGGACGAATTTTCCCCATACTATATAATCATGTACCATCCTGATTGTAAGAGCGACTACTAGAAACATTGGGGACGCCTATTGTTGATTGAAAGAATTCTATCAATTTGAATTTCCCCGCCAATTCTATTGCTGTTGCCAAATTACTCATATCCTTCTGGTTTTACCTGAAAACGTATTCATGATTTTTGGATTGCTATTAGGGATTATGCCATCTATTATTCAGATGCTCCTTTAACTTATCTACCTCGGAGTGGAATTCAAGAGCTCAATTTTTGAGAAGGGTAACTGTCGATTTCCGGCAATGCGAGTGGGACCTCTATAGATCAGGCTCGACAATTACTGTGAGCGTTCCCGGTGTTAGGTACTTTATTTAGGATGCTTGCACTAAAGTCCTGGTAGCCGTTTCGGTGATCAAATATTCGGAGAGGTTGTCTGGGGCAGTTATTCACCATGTTACGAGCCGAATTTTCATATATTTATATATAATCATACTCAGAAGATATTATATTGTTTGGACCCAGCACCCATAACTACAATCCTGGACAATATTCACGTATTAGAGAATCCATAGCAACGTCAACTACTAAATCGGTTACCATCCAATCAGGAAGAAGCCGGTTTTGAAAAGAATAAACAACGCTGGAAGATCGGTATCTCTCGTCTGCAGCTGCTGGAGCGATAACGTCGTCTAATTTATTGTGTCTGAATCAAATGTGTTAATTGAACCTAAATTTTAAAATTAGGTCCAATTTATTTTCCTTTGGACTCTTGTACGTCCCTGTGTTCCCGTCCCTGTTCTTCATAAATCCTTCATGGTAAATTTGCTTCATGTATTTCAGAAAAGGACAATTCTCCTTTAATTTTGTATCTTTCCTTTTGTTTCTGTGTCTAATGAGTTTCTAATGCCCTCATTGAGATTCTCCCGATTCCTGTACTTTTTCATGTTTCGACGTGCCGTCCGTATTGTTCTCTGAATTCAATTGTTTTGTTGTTACCCAGCTAATGGGATATGTTAGTGTCCTCCATTTTTAGAATATAGAATTTGATGGAAAGTTAAAAATAGTTTTCTTGAACAATTAGGTTTAATTAAGATAATAATTGAGTTTAGTTAATTTTTTTTTAATTTCGTGGATCACCCCCTCTACCATCTTTCAGGCAAGGCTGAGCTAGCTATTTTCTTTTTGGTTCGAAACCAATTCTTTATCTAAATCAAGTACAGTTTCAAAAGAATAAATTGTATTCTGATCCAAGAAGGATCTGGCGCCTTCAACCGAGTTCAGAAAATGTAAAGATTTGTTTTGTTCTATAAAATCGTTTTGAACCCAGGGTTATGGCGTCATAAATAAATTTCGTTGTAGCAAATATGTTTAATAAAATCGTATTTTCTTTCATCAACTATTTTTGCTGAAAATCGTTCACCTGTTCAACAATATGATCATCAGGATAATATCTATTATGCTATCTAAATCATTATCATGAATATGCCTTAAACTATTGGGTTATTTGGAAATTATTTCGCTATTTGTCTTACTAAATGCATTTTCCACATTTAGCAAGATCCGAATTCTTTTATTAAAATTGGGAGCTTCGAGAAGGGAAAGATTTCAAATCTTTAGTTCTTCAAAAGTTAGTGCTTATTAAATTCGATCCTTTTGGAGTAAAGAACTTAAAAATTTTATAAATTATCTGAAATTATTCTCGAATATACAGTGAAGACCTTCTCATACCGGTCATAGGGGCGCGTGAGTGCGGGTAGAGACGCCATAAGAATAAACATAAGAGCATCTCCTTCGCACTTCATGGAATGAGCAGTATGAAAAGAACCTTACTGTAGACCCTTTCAATATACAGTTCAAACTAAGAGTATTGCCGCTTTTTGGGGAGTACACGCAAAAAAATACAAGACGCGCCTGGTCACAGGAGTCATGACACCGTTGATGCTCGTTTGGTCGTAGCCGTGTCGATGACGAAAGCAAATGCGGA
>WSXT02058154.1:0-12735 GCA_011762715.2 Neuroterus valhalla
AAAACCTGACGTGATGGAGCAATTCTGAGGCCAGATTCTTGTTCAGCGCACCGAAAACCTTCGGAAAAGTATATTCTCGTTTTTGGGTCTGAGATTTTTATGAATTTTGTCGGTCTGTGTTATAACAATATTCTCTTAGAGTAATGGTACAAAGTTGTGGTTTTTTCTGAAATTTTCAACTCTTTGTCCACTTTCCACTTGAACTAAGGAATATTTCATTTCATTCAGCAAAAATGAATGTTAAAAAATTTTCAAATGTTTATAGCTATCTTCCTCTAGAATAGTACTACCTACATAGTTGCGATTTTTTCCCAAAATGTCTAACTTTTTATTACTTTTCAATTAGATTAAAGTAATAATTAATTCATGTTGAAGAAAATTGTTTAAATAATTTGTTATAATCGCTAATAATTTCTCCTTTCCTTAATGATAAAAATTGCGGACTTTTCCTAAATTTTTAACTTTCTGCCTACTTTCCACTCGAAGTGAGTTAATAGTTAATTTGATTTACCAAAAATAATTGCCTAAACAAATAATATTGTTTATGGCTTTCTTGTCTCACTAAGTGAGGTAATAATTGATGCGAGTTAACAAACATGCCTATTTAAACAATTTCTTCCTTTTTATAAACATTTTCTCTCAGATAAGTGCTAGAAAGTTGTGGTTTTTTCTTAAACGTTTAACTTTTCACTGAATTGAATTTGAATGAAATTCAATTAGATTGAATTAAATTAAAGTGATTTAATTTTTTGTTAAATAAGATTGATTTTCATTTAAAATAAAATGTTTTTTTTTCAAATTTCATCCATTATATTTTGAATTAAGAATTTATATTGTTAGTAGAAAATGCAAAATTCGAATTTCTCTGAATCAATTCAGCATTTTTGTTTCAATTAATTTTTTTTTGAACATTGGTGAAGGAACAAAAATCATTACAATACAATATAATACAATACTATTTGGAATATGATTCTCTCTAATGTCTATGTATTATTTGTTTACAACTGAACATGTAAAGCAAAGTTAAACATTTCAGAAAAAAACACATTTTTTCAGTACAAATCTAAGAGGAGATAGCCATAAACGATAATAATTTGCTTGAACAATTATTTTTATTCAAGTAAATTGAATATTAACTTACTCCAAGTGAAAAGTTGGCAAAAAGTTGAAAATTTAAGGAAAAACCGCAATAATATAGTAATAATCTAGAAGAAGATAGTTATAAACATTTATGATTTGTTCGAACAATTATTTGTGCTAAATTAAATAAAATAATTACTCACCTTAGGTGAAAAGTGGACAAAATGTTGAAACTTTCAGAAAAAATCGTAACTTTGTAGCATTATTCTAAGAAAATATTGTTATAATTAATAACAATATGTTTAAACAATTATTTTTGTTAACTTTATTCGATTATTACTTCGCTGTAACTGAAACGTTGAAAATAAGTTGAAAAATTCAGAAAGAAACCTTGACTTTCTAAACCTTTTCTAGGAGAAAGTTTCTAAAAACAATAATAAATTGTTTACACAATTTAAATAAACATCCTATTATCAGTTCGTAGGAGTATTTCATGTATTTGAAACAATGTACGTTAAAATAACCGCAAAAAGATTATAATTAGCGCCAAAAACTCGAAAAACCCTATTTTCACTATGGGGTTTTTTAGGACCCTATAAAACAGACTTATGGGGGTGATATTTCAAAAGTAATATTTCCTTCGCATTCTGTGACTAATCGTGAAGAGAAATAGGAAAATTCGAACTCGATTTCACCTAATATTGAGAGTTCGGAATAAAATTTACAAAAACCTCTTTTTTTCTTATGGAAAATACATGTTAAACTTCATGGGGATTGCGTCACCTCTAAATATGATCTTTTTTTCAAAAAAAAAATTCGTTTATTTTTTTGTGGATTTGAACAAATTTCCGAGCGTTCTGCATGAAAATTCGAAAGAAAATTTTCTAATGCATTCTTGGACCAACCTACTACTCAATCATGCAGAAAATATGCAATTTCGGGGCTCGTTGATCCTCCTTCCTTTATTTTATAGCTTGAATCATAAAATCGGGTGGCGTCTTGACAAATACTATATCCTCACGCCTCACGCTTTATTATTTTTGTCCCACCCTAAAAAAGTTTTCTCTTCGATTTAATTCAGACAGTCGAATTGTCCGAGTATACTGCTTTCTTATTGTGAAATTTTTATGCATCCATAACGAACATATGAATGCAACTATTGAATCTTGAATCTGTGAAGCATTGAAAATCATGTCTGTTTCAATTTGAAACTTTAAAATAAACGAATCCAGGTTCATTTCACGCTCAAAAGAGCAAAGCAAAATCATCCTTCATGTCTTGTTTACTTATCAGCAAGTAAATTTGGTTCAAAGTACAGATTGAAAAAAATATTACCTCCAGTATAAAGCAGCTCATGAAGATTTAACGGTATGACTCCAGTGTCCACAAGCGGTGGTAATTAACGACTTCATGTGTAATATCCTATCTATCGACAGTTTTGATAAACGGGGTATAAGCTAATTATGTAAAATATGCGATTGGTTAATATTTAAACCTAATTACGCTGGGGTTTTGCGATACAGGCAATTCATTTCTAAACTCGTCGCCTATAACCGTGATCTACGATTTCCAGGTTCCGTTTGAATGAAATGGGCTAGGGAATGTTTTAAACATATATTTATCATTCAACCATCGAAACTAGAATTCGAATAACGTGCTAGGTCGCTCTGCGCTAATTACTATGCATTGCACTTACGATGGAATTCTCGTAATTAATCGAGGGTAATTAGTACGTGATTCCTCGCGGGGATTTCAAATAGGCGGAGTCTCGTTTGCTACAACGAATTGCGCATTTGGAGATGTGAGGGCATCCTGATTTTACTTATTGTGCATGTCATAACCCTTTTATTCTGAAAAAAGTTAAAATCTAGGAATAAAAATTGGGTGGCCAGAAACGAAAAGAGTCCGAGCGCTCGGAAACGCTAAAAAGTATTGTCCATCCTTCTTCTTAGATTTCGAAATTTCGAAACTCAAAAAATAAAATTGAAAAAAATAGGTGCTTGTAGAGAATGACAAGATGGAACTTTTTTTCATTCAGAGTTTTTCAATACGATGGATATTTTCGATAATAAAAATGAGAAAGTAATTAAAAATGTTGCCAAATTTAATTATTTTTTGAAACATAAATCGTCTCGTTTCAGACAAATATTATCGAAACTTTCTGAAACTTGATTTGCACATGCACTGTACCCTAGTTATGCCTAGAATGTGGAGAAACAAGTGAAAATACAAATTGTTTAATTATAATTAATTGCAAACGTAAACCTGACGGTAAGCACGTTTTCTCAACTTCGACGAAGAAAATTATCGAGTAAACTTCAAAGTGGAAACAACTGCCAGTGAGACGTTTGTTCTTTGACATCAGAGGAAGATTTCTGGAAATTTTTAGATCAGTTCATCGGAATTTGACGGAAATATCCATTTAGTAAGAAAACAGGCGACGCCGTATACGATTGCATCGTTAGCACATTCAAGCGCTACTCAATGTTAGTACTCTCGTCTGTATACTCTCCTATAAAGGGCTTGTCTTTTCAAAAATTGGACATTAAAAAAGGCTTCCTTTCTCCTTATCTAATAGAAAATTGAATGCCATTATATTTTACGATATTTCGTTGATTCCAGTGAATAAGAGGATAAATTATGAAAGGAAATTTTTATAGAATGACAGTTTATGCGCCCCTTCTCCCACGTCGTCTCTCATGGCGCCTGAGGCAAGCGCCACACTTGCCTCACCCTCGGACGCCTCTGAAGAATGTAAACAAACCGTCTCATGCCTTTGTTTGGACATTTTTACTGTGAAAAAGGTTCGGTGTTATTTTCAAATACAATAACCGAAGGTCACACTTAGATACGTGGAAATTTTTTTTTATATTTAGTGTACCTACAAATAGAACCAGGTATTGTCAGTTTCATTCTAACTTCCAAACTGCTACTTATTCAAGTAACTGTTTCGTATGCACAAGTTTTTTTTACTAACGAAATATTTTCTAAATGTCATATAATCGTTTCTCAAAATTTCTTAGTACAAAGTATATCTCAACCTTTTTTTATGAGACGTCATTCTTTCGCTGTCACTTCTTTCTTTTTGTTTCACAATTGTTTTTCCAAAAAGATCAGAAAAAAATTGTTGACCCTAGGGACTCAAATAACCAAGCAAATATTCATCAGAACATTAGAACACTGATATGTACAGAGGATATATTGACGAATAACAAAAATTTATTATACGCATTTACTTAACTCCACCCTGGTGTCTATACGTGAGTCTGTCTGTCTGTCGGGGCGGGATGGTAGAAATCTTCACGTTGATTTTTTAGTCTACTTATCGATTACTTGGAAAATTGAAATCTTCCATGAATATTATTTCCACCTAACATTTTGGTCTAACATATAATGCAGAAATACGGAAATGAATATATTTTTATACAAAACTTCTCAATTGAATAAAAAAAAAGATTTCAAACGGTAATTCCTGGGTGTCCGTTAGATGGCATGACTGATCATTTCAGGGAAGCACTGAAGTTAAGCAGCATGGGGCTCGGTTAGTACTTGGATAGGCGACCGAAACTAAAAAGATCAAAATTTGGAAAACATTAATTCAAAAAAATGCTCCTACTAAAAATTATATCTAAACTAAAAATGATAGAATAATCACTTCAATAATGAACAGAATTCGATTACTATTTCATAGCACGAATAATGAAAGCGTGAGGCGTATTGACAAGTACTATATCCGACTTCTGTTTATTATTGAATGGATTATTTTATCCCTGTATTTGTACACTAAATATAAAAATTTATTTCCACGTATTTGAGGGTGACCTCCGGTTATTTTATTTAAAAATAACAGTGAACCTTTTTCACAGTAAAAACTCCAAAACAAAGGCACGAGACGGTTTCTTTACTTTTTATATTACTAAAACGAAGGAAACAAAATGAAGAATGAATCAATTTGCACAGCACCAATTTTCCTATTTTAATTTATTTGCTTATTCACTGAAATCAACGACATATCCCAGAATATTAAAGCAGTCGATTTTCTATTAGATAAGGGAAAAAGGTAGCCTTTTTAATATTGAATTTTTGAAGAGACAAGTCCTTTATAGGAAAGTATGCAGGCGAGAGTACAAACATTGAGGAGCGTTTGAATCTGCTAACGATGCAATCGTATACGGCGTCGCCTGTTTTCTTACAAAATGTATATTTCCGTCAAATTTCGATAAATTGACCTGACAATTCCCAAAAATCTTCCTCTGATATTAAGGGACAAATGTCTAAATGGAAGTCGTTTGAACTTTGAATTTCACTCGATACTTTTCTTCGTCGAAGCTAAGAAAACGTGCTCACCGTCATGTCTCCAATTTCAATTAATTATTAATAAACAATTGATATTTTTTACTTGCTTCTCTACTTTGTGGGCATGGCTAGAGTATAATGCATGTGTATACCAAATTTCAAAAAGTTTCAATAATATTTGTCTGGGTCGAGACAATTTATGTTTAAATGAATAATTGGATTTGCCAACATTTTTTATTACTTTTCCATTTTTAATATCAAAAATGTAAATGGGATAGACAAACTTTGTAGAAGAAAAAGTACCATCATGTCATTATCTACAAGCGCATTTTTTTTAAATTTAATTTTTTGAGTTTTGAAATTTCGAAATTACAAAACGCTTGGACAAAACTTTTCAGCGTTTTCGAGCGCTCGTTCCCTCATTGCATCAAGACCCTCAATTGTCAATAGGTGAAAGAACAAAAAAGCCTGAATGACAATTTTAGATTATTTGTTGATGAATTGATATCTCAAGTAACATTTTAAATGAATCAAACTTTTCTCAGAAAACAGTATTGACCGAAAGCGATTATTATTATTATTTGTGCTCTGCATACCATGATCGTGATTTTCCGATTACTACAAAACCGTTTTTCAGTAATGATTTGAATCAAGAAAATTTAGCAGTGTTTTAAATTACTGCATTTTATCTGCCACTGTCACTTCTTCTCAAGAGTTCAAATTTAGACAGGGTATCGATTCGGCGGACGATTTCAAATTTCAGGAATTTTCATATAACATTATGAATCTTCAACTTGAAGAGTTGCATTTCATATCAAGAAGATGCATTTCAACTAAAATGATAAATATTTAACTGAAGCACTTGTATTTTTAACCTTGAATAAGAAAATTCAAACAAGAAGCTTACACATAAAAAAAAAGATTACACTTCAAATGTGAAGATTAATTTTTTTCCAAAGAATACAGAGTTTCAACACAATAGTCGAATTCTTTACTGCGAAATGATTGATTATCAACCAAAAACGGAATGCTCAGTTACATTTTTAGTTCAGAGAAACCAATTTTAAACCAGATATTAGGTCTATTATCTACAACAAAGAATCTTTTACTGAAACAGTTGAATTTCTAAACAGATTTCTAATAACTATGGGATTCCCAATTGGAATAAATTGAATTTTCAAGTGAAGGAAATTAGTAATAACAAGAAAAAGTAACTTTCAAACCAATTTAAGAGATGGTATGTGTTGACCAGGGTTCAATAATTCAGTTGTGGATAATAAATTCAATGTTGATTACTGGTCTAATTTTCAGATTTATTGTATGAAAAGAGAGGTTCCTCTAATCATAATTGTGCGTTAACGTTTCGACTGTACGTCGACAGTCCTCATCAGAACATACAATAGGAGCAGGAATAGCCTGATTTTGAGTGGAAAAACAGTTACAAATTATTGACAAGACATTTAAAAAGACTCCGTCTGCTGGAAAGACATGTTCACATGTTGAAAATTAAAAATTAGTTGAAGAAGTTGAAAAGAAACACTAAGCATTCAGGCGTCCACCAGACTTTCCGTCTGCTGGACGTCTGGATGCTTAGTGTTTTGCTAATTGAATGAGCGATTTTTCAAATCCCTTTTTTTCACATCTCTCTTTCAAATCTGAACTGTATTTATATCAAAAAATTCCTTTTCCATGTAAAAATTTTCCTGTTCATAGTGAAATTATATTTGTCCACTAAAACTGCCTGCAACAGAAAAAGAACTATAATTTTTTTCTAAACTTTCCTGTGCAAAGTCAGATAAATCAGGAGGAAGCAAATAATAAATGTGAAAATATGAGCGAATATCGTCAACATCAAAGTGCAATCTCTGTTCGAACAAAGAGTGCATTTTGATAGTTTTTATTAAGTCATTTTGAACAAATCGATATATTTGTAAAATCCTTATTCCATTAATTCATTTTTTATACACGCATCTATTATTCACCTAAACTTGAATATAACTTTGCCCGTATAAAGGATAGACCTCTTCAAGAATGAAGACTAATTACACCGGCACACAAAAAAAAAACAAGTTCTCTGTACATCGGACGAGACCTATCGACGAGCATGTTTTTTGACCCACGGAATCCGAATTTCAAGTCAGTTTAGGCTGCATACCCTCCAATTTCGAATAAATTACAAAAAACTGTAAGATATAACGAAAATTAGATGTTTTGGTAATAAAAATAATTTGTGGATCTAGGTCAAGTATAATTTTTATGTATTTTGAACCGTTCAATCTAATTTCAAGTTCACATAGATCAAAAGCCGTTTTGAATCTAAGAAAATGGTAAAAACCCCACGAAAGTTGTATAAAATCCATGAAAATTGCCAAAATCGCAAAGGATTGGGATTATCTTGATGAAAAAAGTTTTGTAGACTCGGATCGAAGGAAGTTTTCATGCACTTTAATCTGCCTAATCAGAATCTGCAATGTTTTTGGCCCGTATTCCCTCAAACACTAAAAAAAATGGCATAATACCGATAAAAAAGCAACAAACGTGGGTGGAGTTCCGAAGAGTGTTTACCTTCGATTAATCTGAAACTCTGTATATCTATGGATTCTGACGCGCTGAACACGAAAATGATAGTGAAAATACCCGAAAATTCGATTATTATGGTGAAAACCATGAAAAACCCATTAGAATCATGTTTCTTTACGCTCATCTCAGCGAATAGTGGAAATTTACAAAAAAGCTTCGGAAAAAAGTTGTAGATCCTTCATAAACACAAATTTTATGTTTTGTATGTATGTAAGTGCAGATTCTTTTTGCAATTCATCGGTTTCATGATAATTTTTTGAGTGTTTGAGGGAATGTGGGCCAAACATATTGCAGGTTCGGATTAAGCAGATTTTAGATTCCAAACGGCTTATGATCTAAGTGCACTTGAAATCAGTATTGAACGGTTCAAAATACATAGAAATTATACTTGCCTTAGACCCACCAATCATTTTCATAATAAAACATTCAATTTTTGTTATTTCTGACGGCTTTTGCAACTTGTTCGAAATTGGAGGGTGTACAGTCTCAACTGACTTGAAATTCGGATTCAGCGGGTCATCAAACATGCCGTAGATAGGTCTCGTCCGGTGTACGAAGAACTTGTTTTTTATTGTGTGCCGGTGTTATTAGGAAGAGAACTGTCTGAGCAGATTTGAAAATATGGCGAAATATACAAGTGCGTGTACGAACTGCGCACTATTTTGCGCTTTCTTGCGACGTAACTGCTGATTCTCCGCCGAGCTCAAACACCCCACGCTCGTTCCCTCAGACCACCTGATCCACGACTGAGATTCTTGGAAGAGCATTAACCAGAGAAGCTCTAAGCGGGATTCCAGTGTGAATCGTAAACCCGTTAAACTGCTCGGAAGCAATCGATAAAGGTAGAGATTTAAAGGGAAATTTATTCAATATGCTGTCCTTAGATGATTGATGAGGACAGAAATTAATCACTCTATTCTATTACAGTGAACTTCCACTTAAGTTGACCGCGCGAAAACGTAAACATTCAGTTAAGTTGACTCAAGGTGGGGAGTCACGAGTCCCCACCATCAAGGATAATATCCCCCTCTCTGCAGCTTTCTCTCTCTTGAACCGTGGTTTCTCTTTCTTACCGTATTTGCGGAGGGGGACTGTTTACTCAACTTATGTGAACATTCCCAGTCAACTTATCCGAAAGTCAACTTAAGTGAAGGTCAACTTAAGTGGAAGTTTACTGTATGTATAATGTCTAGTTTTTCTTGTCAGATTGGTTTCCTGTGAAAGGATTTGAGTAACGATGTATAAGTGCAGGGCGGAAACGGAATATTAAATATTCTAAATAGTAGGTGGTAATGCTATTCTGAATTCTGCATACTTGAAACGAATTATGCATTGAATCAATCATATTTCTTTCTTGCAATTCTATATTTCATCCCTACATTTAGTGGATTCTTAAGCGCTGCCCGTTAACTACGCTAAAAATTTTGTGCTGTCTTGAAACCACCTCTTGTCCTCCCTTGTTGATAGCCTAAGTTGAGTTGTCAATATGCATAGGTGGCCGAAAACTGTTGTATTTAAATAAAATTTTTGTTCAAGAAAGAAAAGAAACCAAACTATGGAGTAGTTAAGTTGAACGATAAAAGAAGGATTTCCAACGGAATAGTTTAATTCTCAACCAAATATGTGAATTTTAGAGGAAGCAGTTGAATTTTTAACAGAAAAAAATTATCCTAACAAAATAGTCTAGTTTTTAATATTAAAAGATCGATTTTCAAACAAGTAGTTGAATTTTGAAGCCAAGAAGCAGACTTTCTCAAAAGACCGTTGAATTTTCATAAAGTAAGTTAATTCCCGACTAAGAAACTTGAATTTTTACCAATTAAAAAGGAAGAATTTTCAACAAGAGAAAAATGAATTCTTACCAATTAGTGGCATCAACAAACAAATACTTGAGTATTCGGATCAATAGGACGATTTTTTCATGAAAAATTGAATTGTCAAACGAAAAAGTTCATTTTCAATTCGGGAGGACGATTAACATAACAGTTGAAATTCTCAGAAAAAACTCACAAAATAGTTAAGTCGGAATGTTTAACAATAAAGCTGAAGTTTTATCGCACATGAATAAATTTTGAACTACAAAACGTGGGTTCCGAAACAAAAAAGGAACAGTTTCTGTTGTTAATTGTTAATAAACTTTAGTATTAATAAATGAGCTTTATTAATAATTCATAAGTGGAAGCTTGAAAATAATACAGTAATTAATGTACACGTAACGCAGTACGCAAATATGCATTATAACTGTCTTTAGAATAAACTGGAACTGTCTTTGGTTATAAACTTTGAACACTTTAAAAACTTGAAACACACTTTAGTATAAAACACACTGATTCTACTTTATTTATTTGAACTGATGAACTTGAGCGCGACTGACCGGCGTGTCTTCTACTGACGAACTGAACGAGGTAGTTCATCCTTCGGGACTCTTCAGGCGAAAAGGGAAAAAGCAGTAAAATTGGAGTCTCCCAAAAAAAGATCATTGACCTGGCTTTTCTCTCCCACACAGATACAACTATACTTGTGTGCGCGTCGTTGCTATACTCCAACACCCTTCCTCAACGAACGCACATCTGTAGAAATTTATTGACACACTAATCCGCCTCTTTCAGCAAAGTATTGTAACTTGACTTTTCCTAGTGGCTTTGTTAGCATGTCAGCTATCATTTCACTTGTTGGACAGTACTTGTAATCCATCAGACTCTCCTTCTTTATGTCTCTGATAAAATGATACTTGATGTCGATGTGTTTGCTGCGGTTGCTGAATTTTCCATTATCAACAAGCTTGAGGCAGCTCTGGTTATCTTCATAAATTACCGTAGTCTCTTGTGCTCTTTGCTCAAAATCTTTAAGCAGATAGCGTATCCACAAACCTTCGCGAGTTGCTTCCGCGAGAGCGATGTATTCTGCATGAGTTGATGAATCGGCAACACAGTCTTGTTTACAACATGCCCAACTGATCGGCGAGCCGAATAACTGGAACACTTAACCACTGTTGGACATCCTGGTTTTACGATCTTCACCCCAGTCTGCGTCTGCATATCCAATAAGCCCAGGAGCTCCATTTTTCTCTCCTAGCCGAAGCTCGTATTCTGCTGTGCCCTTTAAATAACGAGCGATCCTCTTTGCTTCGTTCCAATCAGCTGTAGTTGGTGCCTTGTTGTACTGGCTCAAAATTGTCACGCTGGCAGCAATGTCTGGTCTTGAGTTCACTGCTAAATAAAGCAATGATCCAATCAATTGCTGATATCTTTCGCTGTTCGGCATTGGTTCTTCATTGTTCTCTCTGTTTTTTTAAATAGCCTTGATCTAGTGGAATACGCGAAATTTTTGCATCCTGGAGGCCAAAACGATTCAAAATACTTTGAATATACGTCGACTGCTTGATACAAGAATTGCCGTCCGCATTTCTTCGTATTTCCATGCCTAAGTAATAACTTAAAATACCGAGATCTTTTATCTGAAACATTTGACGTAAGAAATCTGCAACTTGATCCATTACCTTGATGTCTTTGGCAGCAATCAAAAAATCATCTACGTAGATTATCAAATAAACCACGTCCGTGTCATCAGCTTTAATGTATAAGCAAGGATCTGCGATGCTTTGTACAAAACCGTATTCTTTCAGATAATCACTAAGCTGATCGTGCCATTCTTTGGCAGCTTGTTTTAACCCATAAATACCTTTGATCGATCGGCATACGTCTTCTTTATTTTTCTCGATGTATCCTTCTGGTTGACTCATGTAGATACGTTCTTTTAGCTTTCCATTGAGAAAAGCTGTCTTGGCATCGAAGTGCTTTACGACCATGTCCCTTTGACCTGCGAGAGTGAGAAGTGCCCGGAAGGTCGTTTGCTTTACGACAGGTGCAAACACCTCGTCATAATCGACACCGTATTTTTGGGGAAAGCCTCGAGCCACAAGGCGAGCCTTATACCTTTCAACTTCTCCTTTCACATTGCGTTTTGTCTTGAACAACCACTTACAACTAACGATGTTCTGTTCTCCAGGTCGCGGCACAATTTCCCATGTGCCGTTTAATCACAATGACCCGATCTCTTCATCCATGGCCCTTTTCCAATCATCTTTATCAGGCCGTGATAAGGCCTCAGTCACAGTTCGCGGGTCGGGCTCTTCTTTAACTAAATCGCTGTTTCTCTGCCTGAGTTTTTTCTTACTTCCTGTGCCCCCTTGCGCCTCATGAATTCGTCGATCAATCGGTTCTTTACGAATTTGGATGTGAGATCCGATTCGGGCCTACTCTCCAAAGCCGTAGTGAGAGTGTCGTAAGATTCTGCTGAACTCGATAGGTAAAAGCACGCAATCACATCATCTGTCATGTTTACGCCTAACGCAGTCAGCTTATCGAAATAGTCCGATAATGTTGCAATATGGACTTCCATGTCCCCGCCCTCTTCGAGCGTTGTGCGAAAAATGCGCTTCAAAATGTGTACCTTATTCGAAGTTGTGTTCTTTTGGTGATATGACTTCAATGCCTCCCACTGTTCGTGCGCTGTTTCCTTATCCTTTATGAATCGAAATCGGCTATCTTCAACTGTCAAGCCAATCAAAACTTGAGCAGATCCATCCTTTTTCGTCCACTCGGTGACGGCTGTAGCGGTGGCTGTAGCAGCGGCAGCGATAGCGGTGGCGTCGGCCCCGCGCACGGGGTAAACTGTAGTGGCCGTAGTTTTATGCTGATTGACTATTTTTGGCTTTTTGACAAGGTATGCAGTGATAAGTGAAAGGTGAAAGTGCTAAGTGTGTGAAGTTGAAGGGTG
>WSXT02058176.1:0-12735 GCA_011762715.2 Neuroterus valhalla
TTAACTGAATTAGTTGAATTTTCAACGAGAAAGACGAATTTTCAACTGAAATGATGAACCTTCAACTAGAATGGTTCCATTTCTGAATAAAATAGATTCTCAACCAAAAAATTTAATTTTCCAACAAAATGGTTGAAATTTAAACTATACAAAAGAAAAAGATTTCAAACGAAAATGGATTAGTGACATTTTTGGTTCAAGAAATTAATTGTAAATCCAACATAAGAGTTTTAGCTAACCGTAAAGGGAAATTTTCAAAGAAGAATATTAACTTCCGAAGGAAAAGATAATTTTCTACCAAAAAATCGATTTCTCAACAAGGTATGTGAAGTTTTAACGAAATAATTGAATTATCAATTAAAAAAGACCAATTTTCACCGAATTTTGAGCTGAAATAGATCAAATTTTCACTAAAAATGAAAAAGGTAAATTTCCAGTTAAAGAAATTGATTTTCAACCAAACTGATGAATTCTCAGGTGTTATTAAGAATCTTCAACGGGAATAGATGTATTTTAAGCAAGAAGATGAGTTTTCAACCAAAAGAAGAGGAAATGTCCTCAAAGTATTTAAATTCTCAAATAAATAGTTGAATTGAAAAAAATCAATGTTAAACTAATTAATTGAATTTTCACCGAAGAAAAATGATTGATTTTCAAAAAAGTAGTAACAATTTCAACCAGAGGTGAATTTTGAATCGAAAGAATGCAACTTTAACCCAAAAATTTGATTTTCAACAAGCAAGTTTAAATTTTAAGCAAGAAGTTGATTTTTTGATTGAAAAAGATAAATTTTCAATAAACAATGTAAACAAGTTTTCTAGCATAATTCAGAAATATCTCTTCTTCGGAATACTACTTTTGCTGTAAAGACTGCTTTTATTACTTTCTCTATTTGAAATTAGGTCAAGTCAATTCACGGTATTTTAATTAAATTCCCGGTCATTTCCCGGTTTTTCCCGGTCAATAAAATTCCCGGTTTCCCGATCAAGTCGTCACCCTGTGAATATCCTTTTTCGTTTACAGTTTAATTGTTCAGTTGGAAATCAATATGTTAAGCTTAAGGATTTATCCGTTTTGTGGAAGATTTATAATTTAATTTGAAAATTCATTTCAGTGGCTGAAAATTCATTTCAGTGGCTGAAAATTCAACTATTCCGTAGGAATTTCATGGTTTTTCTTGGTTGAAAATCAATTTTATCGACTAAAAACCTTACTCTTTCATTTTACTGTTAGAAATTGATGTATTTTGCATGAAATTTGATGTTTCCACTGAAAATCAATTTTTTTGAACAAAAAAATGTTGACTTCAAAAATAAAATTTATGCAATTCTTAACAACTTTAGGTTGCGTCAGTGTTTCTTGTCCGAACTTGTTATTTTTGACAAAAAAATGCAACAGCTTGATTCTCTGTATATTGTACAAAAATGTTTACATCCATTCTGAGGCAAATTTTAATTCACATAATAGATATGTACTAGGAAATACAAACAATTTTCATTTTAGTTTAAACATTTTTCAAGTAAACTTTTGCTTCCTCAATTCTTTGATCAAAAAAATGACTCTGAATCGGTAGATTCTTTAAATCAAACATTTTCCGAAAATTTGAAATATCTTGAGGAAAAAAAAAATGTTCCCAGAATACTCCTCAATTTTGAAATACAAGTAAATAAAGATCGAACTAAAGAATTTACCAATTCCGAAGGAATCGACTGACAATTAAAAAAAAAAATAATAAAAACTAAATGGGTTTTCAAAATCACCTTTGAGCAGAGAGAAAGAAATATATATTTTTTTCGCAAAAAGAGACAAATGCTCCCAATATACGGCGATGCTAAATGAGAATAAAAAGGCTTGATCACATTTTTTCCCGAGAATACCAAAACTGAAGATCGCGATATCATATTATGACACAAATTAGGAAAAGAAAAAAGAAATTGAATATATTTTTCTCAATAAATGACAATTTGAATATTAACGTTGAAAGGTTAAAAAAAACTGTGAATAGAACGTTAAAACTATTACTTGAATACTCTTACAATATTCAAAAAAAGATAGTATAAAAAATGATATTCAGAAAGTCCATTTATAAAGATGTGTGTTTGATTCTTAAAGAATTAAAGAATTTAAAATACAATACCGAATTTAATTCAGATTGGACAGGCAGTCTATACTTGAGTCACATAATCATTTGCAACTGAAATATAATGTTTTTCGAAGGAATTGGAGGAATAATTCGAAAAATTGTCAGACATTATTTTCCAAACTGTCATAGAATCTAGTTGATAGATTAGAATAAATTAGAAAAAACGGGGTTTTTGAGTGAGTGGAGAAAAACCAAAGTCATTTTAAGAAATTTTATCTTTTTTTAGATATTCCAACAGATTTCGGAAGAGGACCAGAAATCCTAGGAGGATCTAAAAAACAACAAACACCTATATTATGTTTGATAATGTTGAACTTTTATTGAAATGAGTGACCAATTTTTGATAATACGCGTTTTCAATTTAAAAAATACAAATACTCATAACTTTGTAAGAAGAATTTTCTATCAGATTGGTAAGATACGTGTCTTATTCCCTTTGAAAACAACATATTTGAGTAGCAAATGATTATGTAAACTTAGAATAATCTGCCTGCCTGATTTGAAATAAATTACTGAAAATAAATTAGGTCTGAAGAGTTTTTACATTTTTCTTATTAATTAAAGAACTTTAAATTAGTACATATTTTTGACTGGGGCCTTTGGAATCTTAAAGCTTCTGAATTATTTGATAAATTTCGTTCGTCGAATTCCACACATACAAAATGTTAGACATTTTTCAAACTTAACGGTAGTTGAATCGAAGGATTTTGAATCGAGAAAATTATTCCCATAAACATTAATAATATTATTATTATGCAGATATTTCACATGTATATATTTTGAGATAACTGAATTCAAGTTTCCGAAATTAAGACATTCGAGGATGACTATCAAAGAAATACTGATTAAAGTAGCCTGAAAGATTGCTTCGATTCAATTAAGTATAAGAGTTTTACCAAATTTGAAAGCTTCTAATAGATTTATAAGAATAATTAGGTAGGCATCTTTGAATTTCAATGATTTCAAATTGGATTTTCTCTACATTTTATTTTTTAAAAAAAGGAGAAAAATAGCCGAAATTCTCCAAAATAAGGATTGCAACGGAGAAAAATATTGATTTAAAAAGAGAATAAAAAGGGAAAAAGGATAATAAGGGCCTGTGATCTCTGTTTTCAATTTAGATTCCTTTTCAGAATTAAAACATTTGAAGACACTTCTAGACGTTTGCTAAGAATGAAATAAATAGAAACAATTTAATTTGATCTCACAGATATAAAACAAAATCACCATTGTTGTAATAAATGATTTCCAAAAACATTCTTGGTTTTCCTATTAATAAATTGAACTCTATATTAGATACTACGCTTTCGATTTGACTTTTTCGTGCAATGGAAGAGAACAAAAAAAAAAAATATATATATACACACACACACACACACACACACACAAAAATAAAAATCGAAATCAGAAAATAAATTTTCACTTACATTTTCCCAAAGTCCGCTTGCCGCTTCATCTATTTTTGAGCCGACCTCTCGGAATTCGCCGCTGTACCTGTATTCATAAAATTGAATGTTAAGAGTCCATAATTTGTATCATTCACAATTTGAGATGCTTTTGAATGGAAGCTTTTTAGATTTCAATAGTGAAATTTCCTTTTGGACTTAAATCTTAAGGGTTCGAAAATATATAAAAGTCCAAAATTATGTAAAATTTGACACTTTTGGAATCTTCTTAACTATCTGAAGTATTATTGAAATGAAATAATTCGTACCTTATGTAAGCCCAAAGTGCCAGAGTGAGCAGACCGATGCCCATGGTAACATTACACGTATACGAAAGTGTGTTGAGACCCACAAGTCCGAAAATTCCAGAAAGGATGTACATCGTAATGGCAATTGCGAAGAACACTGCCGGAGTCCTCGCAGCCTTAAAAATGTTTTTACTCTCGTTGTGCGCCTTAAACTGAAGAAATGATTCATCCATATCCTGCAACGAAAAATAAATGTAAGTTCCCATTTATTTATACAACAGGGTAATTTACATAAATATTTGTTAACTCAAAGTTTGGTTCAGAAGCGAACCGGAATTCACCAACCAGCTTTAAAAACGATTCCACGAAATTAGTTTTAAGGGATTTAAGATTATTGCAAAAAATTCTATCAGTTTCTAAGGAAATTCATAGGATTTCTAACAATTTTGAATATTCTGAAAATGATTGAAGGTTCTAACCGTTTGAAGAAATAGAAAAAAAATGATACATTTTAAGGAAATTTACAAGAATTAATTAACGGATACAATATTAATTCAAAGATTTCATTGATGTTGAAGATATTGGAAGAATGTTCATTGGTTTAAAAGAATTTTTTATGATTTATATCATTTTTTCTTTTCTTCAACCTCGTGTCTTTTCTCGCGAGTATTTTCAAAGGTTCAAGTTCCACGGTATTCAGAATATTATTTAAAATAGCGAATCAAAAATAATTGTATAATTGGCGCATTTTTCTTTCAAAGCTAGAAACTCACCGAAAGTTCCTAAATTCTTCTAATTACTTCTGTATGTGCAAAAACAATATAATAATTAGTTTTGTGATGTCTTTTAGGTACCAAGTAAGAATAAAAATTATGAAAAACATTCCTGCTGCATGCGGAAATTCTTTTTTAATGAAGAAAAAATGACATTCTTGTAAATTTTGCACTTTTTCTGGAAAATTAAGAAATGTTCTCAAAATGTCATCCGTTCAGGTTACAAATTTGTCTTTATAGATCAAAAGTTGATCGGTTTTGGTATTGATTCTACCATTTAGTTAAAAATGAACTTTCATAATAAAACTTCGTATTTTCATGTTGAAAATTGATATATGTTTTTTTTTTATTGGAAATTCAACGATTGGTTGTGGACCGTTAGAAGTTTTCATCTATTTTGTTGGAAATGCAACAATTTTGATTGGAAATATTGGAAATCAAAAAAGGATTTGAGAATTAAATATATTATTGTACCACCTTAATTTTATTTGCAAGAACTTATTTTCCTGTTCTCCAAAAACATCTCCTTATTTCTCCTGCTTAACAGCATTTTTTCCTGTGTAAAATCAACAAATAAATCGTTCAGGAAATATTTCAGAATTGTAGGTCTAGTTTATTTGTGAATTTAAATGCTTAGAGGGATTTTTCAAATAAAAATTAAACTATTTTGATAGAAATGCGACTATTCAATTGAACATCGAACTATTCTAATATAAAATTCTACTATTTGGTTCAAAATTTAACTTTTTTTTGTTAAAAATTCCTATTTTTGTGTTGGAAGTTATCTTCTTGTGAAAACGTAACTGTTTGGTTGAAAATTAAAATATTTCGTTGGGAATTTGTATCTTTTTTTTCCTCTAATGCAACATTTCTACTTGAAATATTAGGAATTAAAAGCATTGCAAATTGAATACAATATTGTACCCACATTCATTTATTTGGAAAAATTAATTTTCTTGAAATTAGGGTGGCGATTTGGCGGACGATTATAAATTCCCGGTTTTTCCCGGTCAAGTTTTTCAATTTTCCCGGTCAACAAAAAGTAACATATTCATATTTGTCGCAAAACGCAAACATTTATTTCAATTCGTGACCTTCATTCTAAACATCCTTTACAAAACAGACCAAGAATTGCAAGATGAATTTTTCCATAGAATTATGTACAGTTTAGATTGCAAACCAAGAGGATGGATTTTCAACTAAAATGATAAATATTCAACTAGAGCACTGCAATTTTCAACGATGAAAGTGAATATTCAAATAAGGAGATTATTTGTGAGATAGAAAGAATAATTTTCTACCAAAAAATACAAATTCTAACAAAATAATTGAATTTTGAACTAAATAAATAATTGTTCAACCGAAAATGGAACAGTAAAATTTTGAGTTTGAAAATCCAATTTCAAACCAAACATAAGAGTTTTTAACTAAATCAAAGAATCTTCAACTGAAAGAGTTGACTTTTCAAACAGAAGAATTAATTTTTAGCAAAAAAGATCCGAAATTTTAATACACAAATTTTGAATTTAACCAAACAAATGAATTTCAAACTACAACTATGGAATTTTCATTTGGAATAAGTTCAATTTCCAGTAAAAAAAAAACTACTTATAACAAAAAAAAAAAAAAGCTTGTATCTAAAAAACCTAATTTCGAACAAATCGATTTTGAAGCAAAATGATGAATCTTGAAATAAAATTGTAAATGTTTAACTGAAGCAGTTGAATTCTAAACCAGAAAGACGTGCTTTTATCTGAAATGATGAACCCTCTTCTAGAATAGTTTGAATTTTTAAACAAAAAATACAATTTTTCAACAAAATGGTTAAATTTTCAACTATAGAGATGATCATTTTTATTCAAAAATAAAAAATGAAATTTTTGTTTTAAATATTAATTTTGAACCAAACATAAGAGTTTTTAACCAGAAGAATTTTCGACTGATATGAAAAATATTCAATTGTTTAACTTGGATTGTTAACCGTAAAGAACAACTTGCCAACAAGAAAAGTGACTTCCGAAGAAGAAGATAATTTCATACCAAAAAATCCATTTTTCCAACGAAGTATAAGAGTTTTCAGCGAAATAATTGGATTTCCAATCCAAACAAGAAAAGTAATTTTCGAGAAAACGATAATTTTATACCAAAAATCAATTTTTCAACAAAATATGTGAATTTTCAGCGAACTAATTAATCAATCCATAAAGACGAATATTCATCCAAATAGTTGAATTTTGAACTAGAAAAGATCATTTTCCACAAAGGATAAAACAGTTAAATTTTCAGTTAGAGAATCAATTTTCAACCAAACTGATAGATTCTCAGGTAAAATTATGAATCTTAAACTGAAATAAATGTATTTTATGCGAAAAAGGTGAATTTTCTACCATAAAGATTAATTTTCTACAGAAGAGGCGACTTTTCAACATAGGAAATAAATTCTGAAAGAAATAGTTTAATTTTTAAATTAAAAAATCAATGTTCAACTAAATACTTGAATCTCCACTAAAAGCAGGTGAATATTTTTCCAACAAAGTAGTCAAATTTTCAATTAGAGGTGGATTTTATACTAAAATAATGCACCTCCACCAAAAAAGTGTAATTTCAAACAAAGTAATTTAATTGAAAACCATGTAGTTGATTTTTTAACTAAAACAGGATGAATTCGCAATGAACAATGTGAACAAGTTTTCTATTAAAATTTAGAAATATTTCTCATTCGAAATACTACTCATCCTACTCTAAAAACTGTTTGAGGTACTTTCTTCATACAAAATTCTGAAGAGGGGACTTTCAAATTTTGACGAATTTTAGATTGGAAGAGCAATTTTCTGAATTCCCTCTTTTCTCAGTTTGAATACTTGAAGTATTCGACCTCCCTGTCTCAAGTCAGATGCATAAAGAGAAAGTCAATAGAACATGAAAAAATGATACATTTTTTGTTGTAGAAAACATTAAGAAAATTATTCGTCCTGCATGTTTGGGCTATCATGAATTCCGAGAATTAAATGAGGCCTTGATCATCAGGATTAGATAAGAATTGTAACTTTTCCCTAACGATACAACAAAAACTAAGACTTTGAATAACTTCTGATAAATAAACAATTTCAACCTGAATTATTTTTTTCTGAAGAAAACTTATAAGCCTGCTTCAGAATATGCAGCAATTATTAATAGATATATTTTGGTCAATTCTATAAACCACCATAAAGATTATCGAATTTTGAGATTGACTGTAACTGGAGTACATCCTTAAGCAAAAAGAATCATTTTTGACCATAAAGATTAATTTTTTAAAGAAAAGGAAAATTTTCCACGAAGTTCATTCTCAAAGAAATAGTTTTATTCCCAAATTAAAAAATCAACGTTCAACTAAATACTTGAATTTTCACAAAAATTTTCAAACAAGTAGTGGATTTTTTAACAAAAATTAAGAAGAGGGAACTTCAAAATCGCGACGAATTTTGGATTGGAGAAACGATATTTTTAAGTTCCTCTCTTCTAAATCCGAATAAAAACTAGAATTATTTTCAGAAATTCCCTGTCCCAAGTCAGATTGATAAGGAAAAGCAAATCAAACGTGATCAACACTTTTTTTGTTGAAAAAATGAAGATAATTATTCTTTCTGTACGTTTGGGCTATCATCAATTCGATTATAAAATTTCAGTCAGCTAAAAAAATCTCACAGAGCAACAAATTTGCAAAACGCTTTTCTTATAATGGAAGAAGAAGAAATTTTTCCTCCCATGACGTATAGATATATTTAAATATTTTGAGAATCAGATTAAAGGAGCGTTACATTCTTTAAATAGAAAAATAAGATATCTTTCTGATTTATAAAAAGAGAGCGGTCATTTCTCGTATTTGTTCGGTAGAATTTTTAATAGTCTAGGTTGATTCAAGTAAATTCCCAGTAATTTCCCGGTTTTCCTGGTCATTTTCCGGTTTCCCGGTTCAGTCGACACCCTGGAATTTCACAATTGTCGAGGGACGAAATCCATACCTTTTGCAATTTCTCCATATACGTTTGACTGAATTCGTCTCCACCCATTTTTCGTTTATTCTGGAATTGGTGTAATGCTTTGTCAACGCATCTATGGTGTTCCGATTCGAGATGCGCCGTCGCCAGAAAGGGTTTCGCTCCACCGCAAACGCAATCCATCATTTGCATGTACAATTCTTTCGCGTCGGCAACAGCTGACAAATTATTCGCCTCGGCGGTCGCCTAAAGAGATGAGTTATTCCAATGAAACGGGAGATGTTAAAAAGTTATTATCGAGGAATTAAAAAAAAATAAAAACTTACTACGAGCATGCTTTTTGGTTCCGGCAACTCATCCCCTTTGTAAATTTTGATATAGCTTTTGAAGTATTCGACGAGTTCTCTTGCCTTGACAACTTGGCCGTTGATCTTCTTCGTAACCAAATTTTCTGGCGCGAGTAACATCGGGACGAGCTTTTTCAATTGCTTTTTAAACTCTGGTTCGATGTCTGACAATCTGCCATCGAATTTCGGATTTGTGGCGATGCTCAGACCTGAAAATGGTGACAAACTGATTTATGAAATATGTTTGGAAGCAATGCCTTGAATAATTTAAAATGTTGAATCCTTAGAATTTTTAAATATCAAATTTAAGACCTTCCATTCCTTTATACCTTCAATATTTGCTTATTGATAACCAAAACAATTCTTTATTTTTAACTTGATTCCCCAAATGAAAGTTAAAAACTCGAGGAAGATTCGAAAAGGGTAATAAAAATTCATATATTCCTAATTTCTAAACTTCAAATGTTAAACTTTGAACTTGAAAATTATCAAGCTATGAATTTGGAATTCTCCGATACTAAGCAGCTTGCATTGAAAATTTTCGACCTGAACTTATCATTTAATTTCTTACGTATTCAATCTGTGATAGTTAATAAATATTAAGGCTTGTATTTTAGGATTGTAAAATTTAATACCATTACATATTTTGAATCAAATGTTTCCAGGGTAGCGATTCGGTAGACGATTCCAAATTCCCGGTCAACTAAAAGTAACATATTTATATTTCTCGCAAAACGGACACCCCTATTATTCATGACCTTCATTCTAAAGATGCTTTAACACAGCAGAACAAACACTGCAAAATAAATCAATTTTGAAAAAAATACTCAAATTTTCAACAGCAAAATTATAATTTTTTTTACGAAAATTGGAACAGTTCAACTCACAATTTTTAAGGAAAATCAATTCACGCTAACAAGAATAAACGAATTTACAACCATTAGTTCATTTTTCAATCAAAAAGATGAATAATAAAAGAAAAAGATAGATATTCAACTGGAGCACATAAATTTTCAGCCATGAGGGTAAATTTCCAAACAAGAAGATTAATTTTGAAATAGAAAGAATTATTCTTTAGGAAAAAATATATTGTTTCAACGGAATAGTCGAATTTCGAACAAAAAAATAATCATTTGCAACGAAAAATGGAACAGTAACATTTTTAGTAAAAAAAAAAAATAATAATTTCCAACCAAGCAAAAGAGTTTTATACTAAAACGGAGAATCTTCATCTGAAAGAGTTGAATTTTAAATAGATAAATTAACTTTTACTGAAGAAGATAAATTGTCAACGAAGATTTGAATACTCAAATTTTGAAATAGAAAAAATGAATGTTTAACTAAACAAATAAACAACTGAAAGACTTCAGTTTTAAACAGATAAATTATTTTTTACTGAACAAGATAAATTGCAAAACAAAAATTTACTCAATACTCAAATTTTCAATTGGAACTATGGAATTTTCAATAGGAATAAGTTAAATTTTCAGTTAAAAACATTACCTATTGCAAACAAAAAAACTAACTTTCAACAAAAAAACTAGCTTCCATAAAATTAATTTTCAAACAAAAAATATAATTTTCAACAAAATGGTTGAAATTTGAATTATAAAAATAAAAGTATTCAAACAAAAATGGAATAGTGCCGTTTTTGGCTCAAAAAATTAATTATAAACTGAACATAAGAGTTTTTAACTAGATTAATTTTCAACTAAAATGAAAAATGTTCAACTGTATACCTTGAACTGTTAACCGTGGAGAAGAATTCCTGAGGAAGAACATTACCATCCAAACGAGATAATGATTCTCTTCAAAAAAACCGATTTTTCAACAAAATATGTGAAGTTGCAACGAAATAATTATATTTTCAATTTAAGGGGCAAAAAGTGCATTTTTCAAAACAAAAAAGTGGCTGCTATATTTATAGAAAGACTTATCACCATCAAAATTCCGATTTAATTACACAAATGTTTGATCGGCTTGGATTGCCAAAATTAGATGAAATTCTAATGCTGCATTTGGGGGTCAACACCATGGTCACAATTTCCAGAATGAATTTCACAAGTCATTCAAAATTGTAATTCAGTTTATGGCAAGCTAAACAAACCATTAACACAAATGCCATGTTTGTATTCTACGATGATTTTAGATGGGAACTAGAAAACAGGAAAATCACGAACTAAAGTTACTCAAACTTAAACTTCCATATTAAATAGAAATTCAAAAGTCGATAAAAAGGAGAGTTTACTTATCAGCAATTATGAGGCAGAGTTTAAAAGGTTCAATTTCCTGGTCGGATTTTTCTATTTCCCGTCAAATAAGAGTAAAATATTCATATTTGGCGCAGAACGCAAACATTTTCCATAGTTCATGACGTTCATTCTGCACATCCTTCAACACAACTGTTCAAAAATTGCAAAATGAAATGATTATGAAAAAAATAATCAAATCTTCCACGGAAAAATACCATATTTCTTCCAAGAGTTGGAACAGTTAAACTTGGCATTGAGAAGAAAGTATATTAAGATAGCAAAAACAGATGGATTTCAGAGAAAATAGTTTATTCTTCAACAAAAGTGATGAATTCTCGAAAAGAATTTTAAATCTTTCACTGGAACACTTCAATTTTGAACCAAGAAGATGAATTTTCAAGTAAAATTATAAATATTCGACTTGAGCAGTTCAATTTTTTACCTTGAGGGTAAATATTTGAAGAAAAAGATAAATTTTCATATTGGAAGATTAATTCTGTACAAAAAAAAAAAAAAAAAAAAGTTTCAACAGAATAGTTGAATTTCCAACAGAGAAAGTATTTAATTTTTAATGAAACAAAAGAATTGTCAACAAACAAAATTGCAAATGTTTAACTGCAGTTGTTGAATTTAGAACCAGAAAGAAGAATTTTCGAGTGAGAGGATGAAACTTCAACTAGAATAGTTGAATTCTTGACCACAAATTGATTCTAAACCAAACGACACCATTTGCCAACAAAATGCTTGAATTTAAAAATATTGAAACAATGATTTAAGAATGGAATTGTGATGTTTTGGGATTGAAAAATCATTTCTCTAGTTTTAAACTAGATGAATTCTCGACCTGAACCCAAAAAATTCAACTGCATAACTTGAATGGTGGACTGTGAAGAAGAGTTTTTAAATCAGAAAATTAAGTTTCGAACAAAAAGAAAATGTTCTACCCAAAACTTGATTGTTCAACGAAATAATTCAATTTTTGATTCCAAAAAACAAATCTCAATACCAATGGTTGAATTTTGAACCAGAGAAAATCAGTTTTTCGTTAAAAATAAAACAGTAAAATTTTCAGGAAGAGAAATAAATTGTCAACCAATTCGGTGAATTTTCAGGTAGGGTGATGAATCTTCAATTGGAATAGATGTATTTTATGCAAAAAAGATTATTTTTAACCATAGGGATTGATATTATACAAGAAAGACAAATTTTCCACAAAGTACGTAAATTCTCAAATAAATTCTTTAATTTTTCAATTAAAAAATGAATGTTCAACTAAATACATGAATTTTCACCCAAAAGGTAAATTGCTTTTAAACAGAGTATGTCGGTTTTTAACCAGAGGTGAATTTTGAATCGAAATACTGCAACTCTAACTAGAAAATTTGATTTTCAACAAACAAGTTTGAATTTCAAAAAAGTAGTTGATTTTCTAACTAAAAAATCTGCCCGCTTCGCGGGCACATTCTCATGGCGCGCTTCGCTCGCAAGTATCAGCGCGCCTAGGGCGCGCGTCCGTAGGATCTCGCGCTTCGCGCTCGATAATATAT
>WSXT02058187.1:0-12735 GCA_011762715.2 Neuroterus valhalla
AAGGTGTAGAATTAGTAAAGTTACTTTTTTTGAATAAAAATGTAACTTGTAGATAAATATCCTGTATTTTGTTAATTATTATAAACAAATCAATGGATATAACTGTTAACTGTTGCATTTCCGGATTTCGAATGTATGACTTACATGAATTTATTTGTAAAAATATAAAGAGGCAATTTTCAATTGCGAACAAGCTCCAAATAACAATTATAGTTAATAGTTTAAACAATTTTCATAAAGAAATTGACTTATTTGGCATATCTGCATCCAAAATTTTTCTTTTATGTGGAATCATTTATTTTCATCTGAAGAACAAGAATATTACACATGAGAGTTCCATGAAACAAATTTGTAATTGTTTTAAACAATTTTTATAGAGAAATTCACTTATTCGCCATATCTATACTTCGAAAAATTTTCTTTTCTGTGGAATAATTAATTTTCATCTAAAGAACAAGAATATCATGCATTAGAGTTCCAGAAAACATTAGTTGTCATTGTTATAAACAATTTTTAGAAAGAAATTCACTTATTTGGCATATATATGCATCGAAAATTGTTCTTTTCCGTGGAATCATTTATTTTCACCTAAAGAACAAGAATATTGCATATTAGAGTTCCAGGAAACATTATTTGTCATTGTTTTAAACAATTTTTATGAAGAAATTCACTTATTTGGCATATCTGCATCAAAAATTGTTCTTTTTTGTGGAATCATTACCAATTTTTTTTTTTTTTTTTTTTGTGAACGGGATAAAGTATTCATAATAAATTGTGTTAAATTTTCACTTCGATCGGAGGCCTAGGAGTTATAAATAATCGAATTTGTTTAAATAATTGTTATGAAAAAATTATAATTTTGCAAATTTAATTTCAGGAAAAATTCTTATCAGAAAGAGAAAACGCTTCACATCTGTCATAACAAATTTCATTCGATTATTGCAAACGATTCGTCAATTATTAATTTTTCTGTTAAAAGTTGCAAAAATCATTATTAATAAAAATAATGAAAACGATGCGGTTTTTTGAAAAACCGTTTAAAGTGTTTCTCTGTAATGCTATCATGTACAGAAGATCCAATTGTAACTTTTTAAAAAATCACAAAAATTTCAGGGGCACAGTTGACGTGGCCTGACTCAGCAGATGAAGGGTAAGATGAAGATGTAATTGAGTCTCAAATGTGTAAGAGAAAAGTGTTGTTAAACGTGCGTAAGCGAAAAGTACTGTTGGCCCTACTGAAACCTATGGGTGGGTGCTGGGCGGGAGGTACCCCCTTACACCATCTTCAAACCCCATGGGAGGTGGGTAGGGCTACCCTAAGGCATTTCAACATCGAAGGGTGGGCTCGCCGGAGGTGGTAACCAACAATTCACTTTAATACATTTATTTATAATATACTGTTAACGCAAGTGCACTTTAATGTGGATTTTTTTAGGTACTAAGGAATTCATCCAAGTTTTTTCTTCAGATTAGCAATAAAACTCTTCTAAATTCGGATCTGAAAGGTCTTGATTTGACAACCACACTAAAGTGCGCCTGCAATTATCATAAGTCGTCGATGCTGGGAAGTAAATATGAAATAATTGTCAGCTAATTATAATAATAAGCGCTTTGTAATAAGTAAAAAGGAATAATTATGAAACGACTAAAGAACGCGACCTGAAATATTGTATCTTCTGACCAAAAGAAATGAAATCTAATATGAAATATGGTGACGTAGTAAAGAAAAGACCTAAAATCATAGTTGGTGAAGTGGAATAATTTGAATGTGGCACATTTGAAATAAGCTCTGTCATTTATAGTATCTACATTTGTATGCAATCTAATTTGAATTGAAAATAGGCGTATATAAAAACTGCTAATTGAAAAATTCTAAGCTAATTTTTCTGATTCTCTGGTAGAACCTTGTTTAATCTTTTTTCCTGTGAATAATCAACAGATACATTGAAATCTTCCGAAGCAGTTTATCCGAAGTGCGCGCTAGTATCGGGCCTAAAATGCGAGGTGGTCCCATGAGTGGATTTAACCAAAGGCCAGCTCCTTACGATCAGCGTGACAGATTCGGCGGAATGAACCGCTTCAGTAATAATGGCAGGAACGTAAGAAACAGAGGTGGTAAGTTTCATTTTGTGATAATTTTCCGACCAGCAAAATTATACGCGCACTACAACGCGCTAGAAACATTGCACTGACTCTTAATAATATACAAATACAGGGTGGCGACTCGACCGGGAATTTTATTGACCGGGAAAGGACCGGGAAGTTAATTTAAAAACCGGGGATTTATTTGACTCAACCTAGACTATTCAAAATTCTACCGAAAAAATACGAGAGATGACCGCTTTCTTTTTATGAATCAAAAAGACGTATCATCATTTGATTTGAAGAATGTAACTTTCCTTCACTCTGATTCTCAAAATATTTAATCACATCTATAATTCATGAGAGGAAGAATTTTTTTCCATTGTAAGAAAAACGTTTTGAGAGTTTGTTGCTCCGTGAGATTTTTTTAGCTGACTCAAATTTGATAATCAAATTGATGATAGCCCAAACATACAGAAAGAATTATTGTCTGAATTTTCTCGAAAAAATGTAAATTCATCCTTTTTTAATTGAAAAATCAACTACTTGTTTAAAATTTAAACTTGTTTCTTGACAGCTAAGTTTTCTTGTTAAAGTTGCATTATTTCGATTCAAAATTCCCCTCTGGTTAAAATTGTAACTATATTTTTTAAAATCAATTCTTTTTTTTGGTGAAAATTCGCGTATTTAGTTGAACGTTAATTTCTTAATTTGAAAATTAAACTATTTCTTTGAGAATGTACTTCGTGTAAAATTTGCCTTTTCTGTAGAAAATTATCTTTATGTTCAAAAATTATGTTCAAACATCAATTACTTCAAATGAAAATTAAACTGTTTCATTTTTAGTGGAAAATTGATCTTTTCTAGTTTAACTTGGACATTTCAGTGAAAATTTGTCTTTTTTAATTGGAAATTCAATTATTTCTTTAAAACTTCACATATTTTGTTGAAAATCATCTTTTTCCGGAAGGCGATATTATTATTTGAAAATTCTTCTTCATGGTTAACAAATCAAGTATTACAGTCAAACAGTCCTTGTAATGATAAAAGAAAAACGGATTTTTAATCAAACCATAAGTTAGTTCCTTTCTTTTTGGATACTGAAGAAAGCAAGAAAAAAAGAAATTTATTGTTAAGATATGCTTACTTAAAATTTATATATACACCTAATGCATGTTTCGTTTGAAATTAATTTTGAAAGCCAAAAATGTCACTATTCCATTTTTGTCTGAAAATTTTTATTTTTATGCTTTGAATTGCGACCATTCTGTTGAAAAATTGTTTTTTTCTGGTTGAAAATTGTGTTTTTTGTTGAAAATTAATTTTTTGTCAAAAACTGAACTATTGTAGTTAAATTTCCATTATTTCGGTTAAAAATTCGTCTTTCTTGCTTAAAGTTCAACTATTTCTGTTAAACATTTACAAGTGATTTGATTCTTCATCATTTTGTGTATAAATGTATAATAACTTGCTTGATAGTTAGTTTTTTTTGTTGAAAGATAGTTTTTCTCAAAGTTAGTTTTTTTTTTTTGTTATAAGTTATTCTTTTTAACTGGAAATTTAACTCATTCCAATTTTAAATTCCATAGTTTCAGTTAAAAATCTGTTTGATTGAACATCAGTTTCTTTTCAATTCAAGATTTGAATAATCAAGTTTTCGTTTAATCATATTTTCCAGTAAAAGTTGATTTATCTGTTTGAAAACTTAACTCCTTCAGTTTAAGATTTTCTTTTCAGTATAAAACACTTATGCCTGGTTTAAAGTTGTTTTTTTAATCTAAAAATTTTACTGTTCCATTTTTGGTTGAAAATAATTTTTTTTGACTTTGCAATTCGACTGTTTTGTTAAAATATTATACTTTTTTCTTAGAAAATGATTCTTTCTATTTGGAGATTAATCTTCTTGTTTGAATATTCACATTTATAGTTGGAAATTGAAGTGCTGCAGTTAAATATTTATTTTTTTTAGTGGAAAATCCATCTCATTGTTTTGAAATTTAACTGTTCTGGTTAGAGATTCATAATGTTATTTGCAAATTCATCACACTGGTTGAAAAATGAACTATTATGTTGGAAATCTGTTTTTTTTTTCGTTATCACATATTTTGTTGAAAAATCGATTTTTGGTAGAAGATGATCTTTTTCTTCGGAAGTCAAAGTTCTTCTTCATAAATTCTTCTTTACGATTAACAAATCAAGTCATACATTTAAACATTTTTCATCTTAGTCGAACCTTCATCTAGTTGAAAATTCTTATGTTTGGTTTAAAATTAGTTTTCAAACCAAAAATGTCAATATTTCATTTTGGTTTGAAAATTTTTATTTTTCCAGTTCGAATTTCAACTATTTAATGTAAAAAATTTTGTTTGGTTGGAAATCAATTTTTTTTTAAAAGATTTAGTTAGAAATCCGTCTTTTGGGTGGTAAATTCAACTACTTCAGTCAAACATTCACAATTTCATTTGATACTTCATCATTTTGTGTAAAAATATGATGATTTTTTTGAAAGTTAGTTGTTTTTTTTTTATGTAAGTTATTCTTTCAAACTAAAAATTGAACTTATTCCAATTGAAAATCCCATGTTTCTATTAAAAATTTATTTCTTTAGTTCTAAATTTGACTATTTTGTTGAAACATTGTATTTTTTCTCAGAAAATTATTCTTTCTATTTGAAAATTCATCTCCTTGATTGAACTATTGATTAACTATTTTTTCGGAAATCCGTTTTTTTTTTGTAATCGTAAATTGATTTTTTTTATTGTAAGTTTAACTGATCCAGCTTTTGTAAAAAAAAATGATTTTTTTGTTGTTGAAAATTTGAGTATTCTTATCAAAATTGATTTATTTTGCAATGTTTGATCTGTTGTGTTGAAGGATGTTGAGAATGAACGTCATGAATAAAAATAAATGTTTGCGTTTTGTGACAAATATAAATATGTTACTTCTAGTTGACCGGGAAAATTGAAAAACTTGACCATGAAAAGCCGGGAATTGGAAATCGTACGTCGAATCGCCACTCTGAATAATAAATCGAACATTTTCAAAATAACAGGAATAAAGAGAACATTTCTGTCAACTAACTTCATGATGCGAATAGAATCATGAACTTAGCTGCGTGCTTTTGTAGATTATATTGTACAATTAATATGACGCTTTTAATTATGTCTTCATGAAATAGTTTATAAAAAAAGATTAAATTTATTCATATTTTTTAGACTTTGACGGAGGTCTCTGGGGTGGTGGTGGTGGTGGTGGCGGCGGCGGAGGCGGCGGAAACAACTTCTCCTCTCGTGGCAGCGGAATGGGAATGCGAGGCGGTGGAATGGACATGAAAGGTGGCGGCGGCGGCGGTGGCAACTTCAGAGGAAGCGGTGACAATTGGAATGGAGGCGGAAATAATGGCATGCATTGCATTCATATGCGTGGTCTGCCTTTCAGAGCCACAGAACAGGACATTGCTGACGTAATTATCTGAGTTCAACCAAATATAGATCATAATTTTTGTACCGTGGCGAAAAAATGTGCGTGTGGGAACGATGCGCGTCTGAAGTAGAACTTCAGCGACGACATAAAAATTTAAAACGTTAAACTGCTCTTCTAAATGATTGTATTACTTCTTTCCGAGGCTTTCCATAATCTACGTTACCAATTTTTGGGTATTTTTGTCCCACCCTAGCCACCTTTTCGAAAAAAGTAACTTTTTGAAAAAGCAAATTTTCGACCAAGAAAAATTACTAACCAAGTGGTTGACCTCTTAAGAGGATAAGTACATTTTTAACAAAATAGTTGAATTTTTACAATACAATAGGCGCGTTGTTTAACTCGCCAAAATGAATTTTCGATTCAAATGTTTTCAAATACAAAAAATTTAGAATTCAACCAAAAACCGTTCCATTTTAATATAATTGAATTTTCAACAAAATTATATAAGTATCAAAAAAACAGCCTAATTTTTTACTACTAAATACCTGAATTTTTATCCAAGAAGATGAATTTTCCACCAAAAGACAAGTTTCTACCAAAACACATGAATTTTTATCATATAGTTGAATTTGCAACTAAAAAACTGAAGTTTCAAACCAAAATGGAGCAATGAAATTTTTGGTTCGAAACATCTTTTCAACAAAACAGAGTAGAATTTCCGTCTAGTTGAATTCAACGAAAGGAAATTAGTTTTCGACAAGATAGTTGTATCCTCGACATTAAGACAAACTTTTAACGAAGTTTCAACGTATTTTCTACCAGGAAGATGAATTTTATATAAAAGAAGATGAGCTTCTAAGAAAACATAAATTTACAAAACAACTGATGAATTTTGAAATCCAAAAAAAAAAACTAATTTCATACCAAATTTTTGAATTCTTAAAACAAAGATAAAAAATTCGTTTAAAACAGTTGAATTTTCAAAACCAACAATATAAAACGACAAGAAAGTAAAACCGTAACCGAATAGTTCAATATTTCAATAAGGAGTTGAGTTTTTAACCACATAGTTCACTTTTATATCAATCGTGGAATCTTCAAGCAAAAAAGATGAAATTTTCTACAAAAAAAATGGAATTTTCCACCTAAAATATTTTTCAACAAAAGATTTCTTCTTGTACTAAATATTCAAATATTTAAATAAACAGTTGAATTTTTATCTGGCCAGTGGAATTTTCTACCAAAAAAGTTGAATTATCTAAGAAATTTTCAAACCTTTACCTGGATATTCTACCGAAATAATAGAATCTTCAACCAGAAATATGAATTTTTTCAAAAAATATAGAAATTGTTAACCCAAATATATAGTTTAATTTCGAAAAAATGGTTGGATTTTCAATATATTCAGTACGGTAAGCTGAATTATCAAGTCGAAAATACATATTTTTTCTTAAATATATTGGTATTTTCTATCGAATAGTTGAATTTTCTACCGAATAGTACAATCTTTAAACAAAACAGATAAAAGATCTAAAAAATAAATTTTAAACTAAAAACGGAAGTTCCTTTTCAGTTTTAAAGAATAACATTCAATAAATAAATCATCATTAATCACAGAGTTAATTGATTTTTCACCGCAAGTTTCCAACCAGTTATATAAATTTACAATTATAAGAGATCAGCTTTCAACCGCAAATGGAATTATCAAATTTTCAATTGAATAAGTTAATTTCCAACACAAAAATTGAATTTCAACCAAAGAAATGAATTTCGAACAAAGTAGTTAATCTTTAAACCAATTCGTTACATTTTTTTCAAAAAGAAGCCTTGCGACAGAATAATGAAAATTTTTAATAATTACTTCAAATTTAGACATGAGAACCAAAAAGAGTAAAAGTTGAGTTCCTTCATAACCGGAAAAAAATTCAAAAATCATGGAAAAAGGGAAAAGCCGGCCTTGTTACCAACCTTTCTCTCTCTTATTATTTTGCTGACAAGTTTCATTTTCAATTTGCGTGAAGGTTAATTGTAATGGCAGTTGTGTCATGAAAATGTATGTAGAATCATTCAACACAGTATCGTGAAGTTTGCATTGTTCTGTCGTTGCTGAAGTTTCACATCAGACGCGCGTGTTTTTCGCATGCACATTTTTTTTCATTCCCACAAATTTCGAGGAATTTATATTAGAAAATTTTCATTCCGGCTACACCGGCTAAACGTGCTGTTGTGGGAACTGAAGCGGCACCGCTTTGCAAGTTCACAAAGCGCGTTTAGAAGTTGCACTTCAAAAAATGATTGATTGTGAATTCTTCATAAAAATTGCGTTCATTAACCAATTGAATATTCTTTTGTTTTAGTTTTTCCGACCCCTTTCACCAATTAACATTCGAATCATCCTAGAGAACAGTGGCCGTGCGTCTGGAGAAGCTGATGTTGAATTTGGCTCTCACGATGAGGCCGTTAAAGCGATGTCGAAGGTTCGTTTGAATGAGATTTAAAATTCGTTTTCGTAAAATTAAACAGAAATATCGTATTTTGTAAATTTGTTCCTCATTTCCTCTAGGACAAGAGCCATATGTCGCATAGATACATCGAGCTTTTCCTGAACTCATCTAGTGGGCCAAGTGGTGGTATGGGCGGCATGGGCGGCGGCGGTGGTGGTGGTGGCGGCGGTGGAATGTCCCTTGGTGGCATTGGCAATTTTTGCGGTTGTAAGTATTCATGAGAAAAAACAAAGTACCGAGGGTTTAATTGCACATTAAACTTGGCGTTACAAGCCTTCGTAAACTCTACGATATACTTGAGACTTTTTTATATATCTTTTGAAATCTGGTGCCGGGAAACCGAGAATTTATTTGACTCAACCTAGACTATTCAAAATTCTACCGAAAAAATATAATAAGTGACCGATTTCCTTTTATGAATCTAAAAGGTATATTATCATTGGATTTAAAGAATATAACTTTCCTTCACTCTGATTCTCAAAATATTTAAATACATCTATACTTCATGAGAGGAAGAATTTTTTTCCATTATAGGAAAAACGTTTTGCAAGTTTGTTGATCTGTGAGATAATAAAATTGATGATAGCCCAAACGCGATCAGAAAGAATTATTATCTAAATTTTCTCAAAAAAATGTATTTTTCACGTTCTATTTGCTTTTCCTCGTATATCTGACTTGGGAGAGGTAATGTAAGAAATAATCATAGTTTTTATTTTAGGGCAGGGAGTTTCAGTGAGGAAGTATAATATCACTTGGAACAGGGAATTTTTTACATGAAACGGAAACTATTCAAACTAATTGCGATTCGGATGTAGAAGAAAAAAAACTAACTTTCAAACAAATTATTAAATTTATACACAAAATGATGAAGAATCAAATAAATTGTTAATGTTTAACTGAAGTAGTTGGATTATAAACCAGAAAGACGAATGTTTAACTGAAAGGATGGAAATTTAATTAGAATAATTGAATTTTCCAACAAAAATTAATTTCCAATAAAAAAATACAGTTTTTCAACAGAATGGTTGAATTTTAAAATATAAAAATAATAATTTACAACCAAAAACTGGAATAATTACGTTTTTGGCTTCAAAAATTAATTTTGGGACGAACATAAGTGTTTCCAACTAGATGAATTTTCGAATGACATGAAAAATATTCAACTGTTTTACTTTTATGGTTAACCGTAAAGAATAATTTTCAAACTTTTGAAGGAAAATATCATTTTCTTCCAAAATATCGATTTAAAAAAAAAAAGTGAATTCTCAACGAAATTATCGGATTTTCCACGGTTAACCATAAAAGTTATACAGTTGAATATCTTTCATGTCATTCGAAAATTCATCTAGTTGGAAACACTTATGTTCGTTCAAAAATTAAAGAACAAGAACAGTTCAAGTTATACAGTAAGACATTTCTCATTTTAGTCGAAAATTTATCTAGTTAAAAACTCTTATATTTGGTTTATAATTAATTTTTTTGAACAAAAGATGTCACTATTCCATTTTGGTTCAGAATTGTTTATTTTTGTAGTTCAAATTTCAACCATTTTGTTGAAAAATTATATTTTTTGGTTGAAAATAAATTTTTGGTTGAAAATTGATTTTTTGTCAAAAATTGAACTATTCTAGTTGAATGATCATCATTTAAGTTAAAAATTAGTCTTTCTGGTTTGAAATTCGACTACTTCAGTTAAATATTTATGATGTCATTTCATTCTTCATCATTTTTTGTAAAAATGTAGTAATTTGTTCGATAGTTATTTTTTTTGTTGAAAGTTAGTTTTTTTTTGCAATAGGTAATTTTTTCAACTGAAAATTCAACCCTATTCGTATTGAAAATTCCATAGTTTCAGTTAAAAATTAATTTTTCTAGTTGAAGATCCATATTTTTTCATTCAAGAAATTTGAGTATTGAGTAAATTTTTTGTTGACAATTTATATTGTTCAGTAAAAGTTCCAACTCGTAGCGAAATGGAAAGTTTTTGATATTCTGTAATAAAACTTATCAGAAATATGTATTGTCATATTCTGCGACCGATGGCGCCAGCAAAATATTAAAGTGTTTATTTGAAAAATTGTTAATAATTTTTTGCCAAGACAGTGCATTATTTGTGCACAAACAACTTCTAGCGAGAAAATTGTTCAGAAAGGTTCAAGGAAGTTTTCTGGAAAGTTTTAGATCAATTGGAATAGTGGTTAACAAACGGTTGATGTTTTAATTTGCCGGCGCGATGGGTTTTTTTCCGCGCAAACTACGCCCCGCCCCGGTCAGTAAAGCGCTACCCCAGCGTTAGGTGCAACTGTGCTTCATAGCCCGTCAAGATTTTGTAATTAAAATACGAGGAATATGGAAAATAATGGTTTATTTTTTTACAACATATCTGAGTGGTATTTAGTTCTCTGCTTGGAACAATTTTATGTGAATAACTTGAGACTCTTGGCTCTGAAACATGGAGAAAGAATTTTGCATGTGCTTAATTGTAAAATAACATTACAATATTGCAGACACCGTTAATTTTTGAAATTTGATAAATTACTTTTTGCCTACTACTCTGCGTTCAAAAATCTACTTTTCACGTGTTTCTAATATATTATTATTACGCTAGATTTCTCCAAGAAATAATATAATATTCCAATTCCTAAAATTCAAGTTTCTTTCTTTCTCTAAAGATTTTTATTTCACTAAGATATTCCTAATGTAAAATACTAAAAATTGATTTGCACACAGAAAATCTAAAGTTTGAGAATGATATTCAGACTGCTACAACTTTTGGTATTTTTAAGTGGTTTCGTGATAATTTATTTCTAAACATATTTGACAAATCGCATCGTTTTGTTTTTTCAATTTGGTAAGAAGCGCTTTCAAAAATAGTTGGACCAAAAATGGAATATTTATCAAATAATTATTTTCTATGATTCACATTTTCCCCCTACACAATAATAATTTATGTATTTATTAATGTTATCAATCATTAACATTACTGCGGTACTTGTAAATATATTCAAAAACTTTTTCAAGACATTTTTTGAGTATTCTAAGAAAGAATTCATTGACTAATCTATTATTACATGCTGCATTTCTGTTTATTATTGTCCAATTTTTAATGAATTGTAGAACTTCACTATAAAGAATTTTGTATAGCTACTTATATTAATCTGCTCTGCTAATCGGAAGAGACTCAGCTAATCTGATGCATTAACTATTTGTGAAGAAACAACCAAAAAGTATATATAAGTTTATTCACAAAGAGAGGTCAGACAAAGGACACGCAGAATACATGGAAAAATGAATATAGAGGGATTCTTTATTTTTAAGACTTTTATGAAGTTCATGCTCCTAGAAGTGGCAACACTGAAATATTTCTATCAGAGAAGAAGAAGTATTTATCATAAATTATTATTTTCCATATTCCTCGTATTTTAAATATAAATTTTGCCGGGCTGTGAGTCTCAGTTGCGCATAACGCTGGGGTAGCGCTTTACTTACCGGGCGTAGTTTGCGCTGAAGAAAATCCATCGCGCCGGCAAATTAAAACATCAACAGGTTGCTAACTACTATTCCAATTGATCTGAAACTTTCCAGAAAACTTCCTTGAACCTTTCTGAACAACTTTCTCGCTGACAACTTGAAATTCGCTCGACTCCCGGAACGCTAGAAGTTGTTTGTGCACGAATTATGCACTGCCTTGGCAAAAAATTGTTACCAATTTTTCAAATAAACATTTTGATGTTTTGCTAGCGTCATCGGTCGCAAAATATGGCAATAAATATTTCTGATATGTTTTATTATAAAATATCAAATACTTTCCATTTCGCTGCGAGTTGAAATGAAAAAAATCGAAATATTTTAATCAGAGAAAAAAACAGTTTTTCGTAAATGTTTCGAAATCTACGAAAGCTACAACTTTTTCTATGAGGAGAAAAAGATGCGAAATTAAATTTTCACTTAGGATATATATTTTTAAAAATTAAAATTCAAGACTTCATTTTCAGGAGCTTATGGGCCTCCCCACTCCAACAAAATAATTCTATATTTCCTTTTTGCATCTGTCGCCTCATTTGTTTAGTTGAACATTCATTTTTTCTATTTTAATATCTGAGTATATAAATCTTCGTTGGCAATTCATCTTTTTCAGTAGAAGTTAATTCACCTGTTTAAAACTCAACTCTTTCAGTAACTACTTCAGTTACTTATTCACAATTTCATTTGATTCGTCATTTTGTGCATAAATGTAATAATTTGTTTGACAGTTTTTTTTGTTATAAGTAATTTTTTCAACTGAAAATCTAAGTTATTCCAATTGAAAATTCCATAGTTTCTTCTAAAAATCTATTTGTTTAGTTAAACATCCCTTTTTTCAATTGAAAATTTGAGTATGCAAATTTTCATTCAATTATCTTTTCCAGTCAAAGTTAATTTATCTGTTTGAAAACTCAAATCCTTCAGTTATAGATTCTTTTTCTGAGTGTAAAACACTTATGCTTGGTATAAAATTGGTTTTTAAACCAAAAATGTTACTGTGCCATTTTTGGTTGAAAATGATTATATTCCACTTTGTAATTCGACTATTTTGTTCAAACACACGGTCGTATACACAGGTCCAGGGGCTCTCGTGGTAGGGGATGTTCCCTTATTGAAGCTTCCGTTTCATTCAGAAAATCGCCACTTCCAGTGGTGGCGTAATAGTAGAGTGCTGAAAGTGGCGGTTCAATTTAAAATTTAA
>WSXT02058198.1:0-12734 GCA_011762715.2 Neuroterus valhalla
ACAGACAGACAGACACATTCGTAAAAACCGGTTTTTTGGGTTCAGGGGGTCTCAAAACGTGGACATTTGACAAAAACCGGGGGGGGGGTCAAATTTTACACAAATCTAATACCTTCTCTGATGAGAATGTAAAAATCAAAAATACAACGACCAAATTTTCACACACACCCTTGAATGTACCTTTCGGAATTTCATAACACAACAAAGAAATGAAGAAGAGGAAAGATAAAAGAGAAAGCAACCTCAAGAACCCCTCCCTTCTCTTTTTTTATCTTCCGTCAATTTTTATTTTTATTTTTTTTCAGGCACCCAATACAATAACATTCAAAAGTAAAATAAAAAAACTCTTTCTCATTCTTATGTTGTACTTTGAAATTTCAACAGATACATTCAGGAATGTTTGTCCCAATTTTTTAGTAGGGTGTTGTTTTTTTATTTTATCTTCCAGGAGTTTCAGATATTGAATCGAATTTTTTACGTTGAATAGAAAATTGATTTCGGTTTATTTCCAATTTTAAATTTCCTCAATTACAATTCATAGACTTGGATCGGAGGTGATTTGAATTTCTTGTATTTACAGAATTATGATTTTCCAGCAGATAAAAGTTGCATATGGTCCTGAAGCCTTAAGTAGGGTTGAATGATGGTGTGATATCAATCAACATTCAAAATTTAATATACTATAGCAAGGATTATTGATCGAATGTAGAAGGAATGATGTTGTACCTTAAAGAATATTTTGTTTAGATAACAAATTTCGAGACTTAAGTTTCCACAGTATTTTGCACGAGACGAATTGGACATTTTTTATATAATTTCAGTTTCCGATTTGATTTATCAGCAACCAACGTTCAGGAGCAGAATTTTAATTAACACAAAATTGTTCGGGAAGGAGATAGAGATCCTTGGTAAGTAAATTCAGCAGAATTGGGAATCCCTGATTCAGTAGAAGATATTCTCAGATTGGGAGAAGCTTGGATACCGTGTGATAAAAAATAAGTTGAAACAAATGATAGAGATAGTCGAGGATTTTGGACCAAATATACACGAAATTCCGATGTTAAATCAACAAGATCTCCAAAACAAGATCTTACTTTTATCAAACAGTTTTGTTGGTAAAAATTGTTTACACATGAGTAGTATTGATCGTGAAATGGACTTTGGATTGGATTAGTGTGCCAAGATTCATCTGAATCGTGGACGAATAGCAGGTATAGATAGGGACCTTGTCCCTAGCTAGAGCTTGTCGACGGAAGTGCTATCAGACACCTTAGTACTGGAGAGACCTACAAATACCTGGGTGTGCGTGACAGCCTAATTTAGAATACAATATCAGTAAATCAGGTTCTCTAAAGTAGATACAAACACCTGCTCCGACGGATTTGGTCGTCCAACCTGTCGTCGATAGATGCAGGGCGTGTCATAAACTTCCTTAGCACTTATGGCATATACTATTGAATTGTCCTATTCCCGCAGAAACGACGCATATGTACGGACGCAGTGCGATCTTGAGAGTATTATACCACCATCCCTGTCGCTCTCAAGGCGTTGACCAGAACCCTGTCCTGTCAAACGCTCCAAGGGTGATAGAGTCAATTGTTAAGAACAAGAAGTGCCGAATCTACTGGAACCAAAACTTCTCGACAAAAGTCCCCATCCAACACACAAGGCTTGATTTCGTGCTCCTTGACAAACGTGAACGAACTATGTTTGTGATCGAATTCTCGGCCCTGGCCGACTACAACATTAAAGGCAAGGAAATTGAGAGAAAAGAGAGTTATAGAGACCTCAGAGAGCAGCTACAAAGACTCCACCAAGGATATTCCGTTAAAATAATTGTTCTCATTATTCCAGCTGGATGAATGCAGAGAGCAATTATACTCGGGTCGCTCCTTGTCCCTAGACACACGAGGGTTTCACCGGACCTTCATTGTGATTTCATCGTGCATGTAGTCACTCATCTCATGGTCGTAAGACGTGGCCATAGGAGTATTTTACCACCGCTCTACTAGGAGCCTGTGCCATTTCCTGAATGGCAGTTGCTCCCAGGAGGACCCTGCTGTGGTTGTTCAACCAATGTTTTATGTGTATACTGTCACATATACTTTCGGATTCTTCTCATTTGTTCATAAGAATTTAAGATAATTCATGGATTCCCCAGAGAATCTGAAGAAATTCAAAAACAGGTTAAGTAGTTCCCCTCTTGTTATTATATCACCAAAAAATTCGTGTTGTAGGACACGCGGCAGATATGAATAACTCGTGTCAAATTTTTATTGTGACGTTCACGCGGGCTAGCTGCTTTGCTGGGTAATTAAAGCTGTTAACATTATGAGTGTACGTGGGTATGAGAAAGAGAGAGAGAGGGAGAGAGAGAGAGAGAGAGTGGTCGTTGAGCGCCCGCATGATAGTTGAAGTAGAGCAGCCGAGCTGTGAGCAGGCCGTAGGTGGCCCTTTACTGGTCTTCAGTTTCTTCTCTTGCACCATTTCCTCCATTAGCTGTCGAAAACTGTACAAAGATCCCATATTATTCTTACAAATCATATGCGCGTGCCAAGGTCCCAAGATATGTTATTCCAGCTTGAAATGTTCCAAACATTAGAGCATATTTGATGTATAAAGTTTTTTACTTTAGAACACAACAGACCCAAAATGGTTTAATGTCAAATATTTGATTTGTCCCGGTTCCCCATTCTTTTAATGGCCAAACTTCCAACCCAATGCCAACCCAGGACAGCAAAAAATCACATTAGCAGAATGAAAATTCGGAAGGAGATAATTCCGAGAGTAGATTTGTAAATAAGATGTAAAACTTGGTCGATTTGACTGATGCAGATGATAGTGTTGTGGGGTGGGTGGTGGTATAATAAGGGAGGAAAGTGGCGCGATTAAGCAAAGTGGCGACGTTCATTCAAATATAAGGTGTCGGGATCTTGGACTTGTGTATATAAATGCACACATGTAAGGGTGTGTATATGAGATGATGTCGTGAGCGGGAGGTGTTCGCAGCGCGGTATCTTTAAGATAACAAAATAGAAACGGCAGGGTTGCATGGTATAGGCGTTATAGTCCAGGGAGCAATCGATAACTGACCCATATTGTATCCTCTCTCTCTTGCTGTTCTCTCAACTCTATCTCTCTCCTCAATCCTATATCAATCCTATCCTTCCCACCCTTTCTATTTCATTCTCTTTCGTTCTAATTCTTCCATGCCTGCTCTCGTACTCTCTTTTTTTCTCCTTACTCTGGAAGATGCACGTCTTAGACAGGAGAGTCAAGCGATCTCTACTTCTTTCTTTTTTTTTAAATACACCTGACCTTTTTGTTCTTCTTCGTATTGTTGCTTTATTACTTTGATGATCCTCAGATGGACACGCTGGAATATACTTCTCAGGGAAGAGATTTTTTTTATGTAAAGAAAGTCTATTCGACTTGAAATTATGGAGAAAGTTTTATTGGATTTTTCTCAATCTTTATTGCTCGAGCTCAAAGTTGATAAAACCTTTTTCATCATTCAGGAATTAGATCTACTTATGACTGAAATGAGCTTTGAGAGAAAAACTTGAGGAAGAAAGATTTTTGGAAATGTTTTTAAATTTGGGAATAGCAATTTCAACTTTTAATTTCTTTACGATATTAAGGTTGAAGCAATTGGCATTCTAATCCTTTCGAATTGAAATATTTTTGAGGGCAATGCATTTTTGCTACCGTATACATAATAAAGAATTATTCCAATTTTTTTTCACGCGCACGTTATTCATAATATGTTTCCTTCATAAATGAAAGTGAATTTGAACAGTTTTTTATGTCAGCATATGATGCAATTTTAGGTTTTCAGGTAAAATATTAGTACATAAAATACTATAATACTGAATCCTATAGTATTCTAGAACCCAAATTCAAGTTCTCCCGGTTTATGCTCTTCCCATGATTTTACTCGTGGATGAGAAGATTTATGGGAACGAGCGGAAGGTGTGGCGAGAGCTGAGGCATTCAACAGTGCCCCCCCCCCCCCCTACATACACAGACACAGTGAATCGTTCTGAATACGCACGAGAGATTCTCCTTTTATTTCTAAGCCCTCATCAATAAAAAGGGTCCATCCTTTATAATAACAAAAGCTGACGAAGTACAGTTGATTAATATCACATATTCCTACTAGAAATTGTTTGTGCGGTCCTGAATGTTCACGTTGGAGTGAGCCTCGCTATCAGCCAAGCCCTTCGGAGGCCATGTACGACATGTTCCTTAAACCGTGGTACCAGTGTACCACCTTCTTCTTGCGTTACGAAGAGCAAACGTTTCGTGAAACTTTTCCCGTTCTGTATGGATATGATAGGGAGAGTACCAATGAAAAAATCCTCCACTTATTTCGCGTTCGAGGGCCGAGATATCGGTATATATTTACTATGCTCGATAACGAAGGCGCGGGCGCATATGTTCGAGCTGGTCAAATTTAGAGCCACTGTTTGAAAAACTAGATTGAAAATCTTCCCGAATTCGAAATTGCCATTACAAATGCTACAAATTTAGAATGCGAAGTTTTCGACACTTTCAGGTATCTGAAACTTCTCTTCAAATGTTTAAAGTTGGAATAAATATAAAGAATTCCGAAAACGTGCTCAAATGTACGGACTGTCCGAACATCGAAACTCGACCTAAGTAGTATACATAGGGATACTGACGTTATGATGTTTAATGATTGAATATCAGGGAATAAACTTTAGTTTCATTATGCATGATTATGCGATCAGAAAATACCTAATGTGCTGCATTATGTACATACACAAAATCATTCTGAAAAATTGATAATAAGTAGTCAATTTATTTCGAATAAGCCATCTTTTGAAAGCTACATTTTTAAAAGCACAACTGAAACTTATGTAGTAGGATTGTTTTTGGTTAATATTTGGGAGAGCACAGATACTGAAAATAAATAATTTTCTATTTATCTTTACAGACACAGGAAAGGGATCATCAGGGTTAATCTCTGATTCAGAAGCATCATGAAGTCAGTATGATTTCATGATGCCACTGGAGACACCTATTTTCATTTGTACATCGTCCTCGAACCCCCTTCCGTCTCCGTGTTTCAAATCTCCCGTGGCATGATTCTTTTGGTGATGCAGTACTTCTCTGAAACAGAAAACGTCTTTCAACATTTGATACAGAGGTTCTGGTGTGTATGTACTTGGAAGATGACCCTAACAATAGATAGCTAAATAAACGTTTATTCTTCAGCCTATTGGCCTTGAAAAATTTACTTGCTTACATCACCATGTTTCACGAAACTTTTTTTTACCTCAAGTACTCATCTCTAACATCTTCCTACACTTTATAAAATGTTCCTTAATACTATGACTGCTTGCTCGCTCTTATTGCCTTGCATTCCTCGCTTCGCCTCGCACGCATTTCCCTACATTTTGCCAGCCTCGCCTTGCAAACTCTGCCTCCACGGTTCCTACCTATTTCTTATATCTACTATGACTTATTTTCTATTCCTTATCTACTATTCAAATTATTTACATTTATATTACATCTACTTCCTTCCCTCAATACACATCTATTTCCATTCCTCCTCCATTTTCTTCCTCTTCCTCGCCATCTTACCCAGCACCCCCTTCACCTATGCAATCGCCCTTTTCTCTCCTCTTTTATGCAGTATTCCCTCCATGCTTATTTCACTCCTTTCCACCTCCTCGCATCCTTTCACCCAGTATTCCACCTTTGCATACCCCTTCCCACACAATTCAAACATTCTCTTCTCCTCAGGAAGCCAGAACCTATCGAAACCTTTCATGCTTCCACATCACAACCTTGCTTTTATCTCCTGACTTCCTTTCTCACACAAATATCGCGCTCTGTCCACTGGCATAATCCACCCATATTGTTCATAATACCTTGACCCTCTTATCCTCTCCTTCCCTTCTACCTTTTCCCCCCTCTCTCTCCATGCTGTTCCTCTTACCAAATCACATACAACTTTCTTCCTTCCTCGGGACTTCTTCTCATTTCATCTGCATGCAGACCATTTTCCGAAATACCTTTCTTTATTACTCTCTATCTTTCCATCCCATCTCCTGTTCTCCTTCTCCAACCAACACTCCCTAACAAGCCTACTTCGTTCTCCCCGTCTCCCTCCTAACGATATAACTAGGTGTACTTCTCTTTAACCCCAGTGTCCATTTGATTAACCTCTCCTGTACCCTACTTACCTCCTCACTTTCCCTCTACCCCCACACCACTACTCCATACAGTAGCATACTCATCACAAGCGAGTCGAACGACCATTCACTTCCCCATTCCTCCTGAATAGGAAACCCGGGTACAAAAACTCTTTCATCTCCTGCACAGTCGCCCCCTTCCACTTCCAATCTCCTCTCTTATCCCTTCCACCTCGTCTCCCGATGACCCTAACAATAACGTCTTGTCCGGACAGACAGTATCCCTAATTATAAATGAGTATAAATATGTAATGTTGATAATTTGGCAGAATATTGTGGGATATTGTCGCAGCAAGGTCAGCGATGCTCGAGGAGTGTGCTACTATCGAGCATTGTTCAAAGAATACCTTATTTACATTTCATTACCTCAATTTTCACTTCCCCGTCATATACATAGTTATATGGTAAACAATATCTCATCGTTCTCTTTGTGAAGTACTATTTGTAGTTGAAGAACATTTTTAATTCAAAAATTCGAACCCAGAAGTCACTTTGGAGATGGCACATACTATTTCATGAATACGTACATGTGGGGCACAATTTATCGACTGGATTGAAAATATATCCTTTTTTGGAATTTTATACTAAGTCAGTTTCAATTCAGAAACAAAGTGTCATTTACAGGTAATAATTAATCGATGCTGATCCGAAATGTATTTTCTAAATCAGGATTCTGTAGAAAGTTCTATAGGCAACAGACTATTTGCAATTCTTTGCATCTTCATGAAGATTTACTAACTTTGAAAGTAACCTAGTTTATATGTGTACGTCTTGATTCAAATTCCTAGTGTTATAGATATACTAACCTCCGCTATACCTTTTCGCAATATGCTCTTGTTCTGAAACGGAAACCAGAAACCGGTGTTCATTTTGCATTTGGAGGAAGGTTCAACACGTACGCTTGAGAAAACCCGACAAATTCAAGAACTTTTTTCTTGAAAAGCTTTTTTTCCAAGTTCCAACTACAAAAGGACTGAGAAAATTCTTCCTAGACTTTAATTAACAAATAATAGGTCAGTCATGTTTGACCTTAAATTCAAAAAACATGGAAATAATTACAAAACTAACGAAACTTTGAGAAAAGTTCATTTATGCTGCTCATAAGAGCTGTAAAAATTTGCCCCCTCGTACAAGGTCGGGAACATTGTTTATATCGCGATAAAGCGATTATTACTTATGTAATGAATAGAAAAAAAAACAAAACGGCCGCAAAGTGGTGAAAAACATAGATTACATAATTTCAGAACATTTCCCAACTATGCGGCCAGATTCGCCATCGGGAACTTCATTAAATAATTGTTTGTTTACATTTTTGTTTATTGGTTGAACAGAAAAAATTCAAAAGAGGCGCAAACGTAAAAACTACTTCGGAATAGTTAATTATACAAGTCCTATGATTTGCCCCTGCAGAATTTATGTGCTAGTAGTATAAAACATTTGCCACCACGGAGAATGTTGGGAAATTTGTTCATTTTACAATGTTCGATTCCAACATTTAACAAAGTTCCCGATGGCAAATCTGGCCGCATAGTTGGGAAATGTTCGAAAATTATATAATCTATGTTTTCCACCATTTTGCAGCCGTTTTGTTTTTTGTCTAGTCATTACATCAGTAATAATCGATTTATCGCGATTTAAACAATGTTCCCGACCTTGTACAAGTGCGCAAATTTTTATAGTCTTAAAAAGAACTACAGATAAACTTTTTTCAATATTTCGTAGGTTTTGCATTAGTTCCGGTGTTTTTACTAAAATGACTGGTCTATAATTTAATAGAGATACGCAAAGATCATATTCGTTAATCACGTGATCACTTCATTGCTTCTATTGAAATTATCGTACTGACTAAACTTTTCCGGTGTTTTCTGTAAGAATAACCCCTTTCAAGTTCGTCCAGAGCTTGCGCTAAAAATGGCCAGTCGGGCTAAAAAAATTCCGTAATATTAGACAGTGTCTATAATTGTAAATTTAGGTAGGTACTTTTATCAGTTACTTGGTAATTGTGAGTATTTATTCATTTAATGGGTAGAAATCTGCTCGCTTATTGGTTTACATATTTTACTCACACTTGCATAAAGGCCTTTTCAGAATAAAGGGAATTCACTGACAGCTATTATTTCGTGAATGTAAATTCTCGTTGAGCTACTATCTGTCTCACGCTTCGCAGTCGATCAAAGTATTCCCAAAACGCGAAATTTCCTGTATTATATTGAACATTGTTTTAGTAAACTTATATTCAAATGAATGTTGTATCTTAATTCATTGAATTAATCACGTTTGTCACGTAACAAATAAGATAAATTAGCTGAGTTTTGATCTGCTATCTCTAGATTTGGACGGAATTTCAATAATTATAGAATCAGAAATGTTTTGTTTAATTCACAGTGAAGAAGAGTAATATTCTAAAAACAGTTGCTTTTCTAATAGAAAATGTCAATATTAAGCGGTGTATTTTTTCTCGACCAGGGTAGTTGAATTTAGGAAAGATGGGAAAATGTAGACTAGTGGTCAAAAATTTTCTTGATTCCTTTGCTTGAGAGATCCCTCAAAGCATATAGAAAACGTTTCGACGACTCATCGGTCGCCCTTATCAATTACACTCACCGCTTTCCGGGGGGCCATGATCGGGGGTTGTGGTTCTCAGGCGATAGCAATTAGAAATCCAGTTCGAACCAGATTTGAAGCGACGACTGACTACGCGAAGGTTAACACTCAGGACCGTAAGTATAGTCTCGTGAATACGTGCATCGCAAGTCTCCAAGTAAACAACTTCTATACTACGCATTGAGGTTCTGCCTTTTCAAGGCTGATGGGCTGTCGTGCTGCATTGTGGGAAGCTCGGGGGGAGGGACAGAATCACTCAAGCATGAACACCCGAGAAACTGGCCCTCTGCCGATAGGCGCCCACGCAAGCGGTGAGTGTAATACAAAAATGGTCAATCTCGAGCCTGTATAGGTTATGTTTCCTGTTGTTAGATATTGTGTTCTATATTATATGTAAATTTTGTGTTCTTGACTGATCATCCAAATTTTTATTACCTATCTCTAATTATTTATCCGTCGTGTTTTGTGTCTTTTTATTAAAAAACTCGAATTATCAATTTTTAATTTTTTTTCACGATTGGAAAAAAACTCTGCGTCCTGGCGAAAATGAGCAGATGCTTTTCAGGTGAATAATTTCACTTGCATCATTTTTCTTGTAGCTTGCATAGTTTGACTGCAAAATGGAATTTTCGATTCTTCAGTATTATTTTCCATGTTCGAAACCATAACCATTAGTGGAAAAGGCTGGTTATCGAACTTGGCCACAATTTCGGGTCTCTCAAAACTGATGACAAAACGCAATCCAACTAGTCTTTGAAAATTCATCAGGTATACAAACGACAACGACGACGACGACGGCAACAACAGCGACAACAACAGCAGACAGAAACCATCGAAACACCTACTTTTTAGATTTAGAGTGGCACGAGACGTAGAGATTTTCTGACATTTGCCAAAAAACTCCCCACACAAAACCAATACACTCTTATCAAAATGAGAATGTGAGAATTCTATGTATATGCGTATAAAGTAACTTTTAACAGATTCCCAGTAAACTTTGCTAACTCCTCTGCAAAGCTCTGTGAAATAAAATAACTATCTTCTTCCGCGAAGAGACACGTAATTTTTCAAGAAATTCTAAGACTCTATTATTCAGAACTTTTAAGTTCAGCTTACGCAAGCGATATTGCGAAATAGTGGCTAGGTTAGGTCTTCAAAAGGGCATTAATTGGACAATTATTATCTACTGCAGAGCGTTATATGACCGATGCTCATTGTGCAAGTTCAATAGATAATAGATAATAGTAAAAACTCGCATACTTGAATATAAAGCGACTTTGGACAGGTATTAAATCCTTACGATTTTCTTTTTATTGTTGAACATCTGCCCGTACTGGTGATGGTGATGCAGGAAGATATTCCATAGAAGAGGAATTTATCTGCGACTTCTCTCCTTATAACTTCTTCTTCTTTATGGCAGATGAGACATTGCTGATAATGCAATCTTCGACCAAACTTTGAGAACACGCAGAAATGGATTGGGGAAAAATTGATTAATACGTTTTATGAAATAACTCTTGGTAAAGGGTAACTAAAAGAAAAGTTTTTCGGTGTTTCTTAAGCTGATTTAAAAAAAAGAAATAACTGTTCGCTGAACCTCGGAAGAAATCACATTATCTAAAATAATATATGAGCAAATCTCCAAAAATAGGTTACTTTTGCTTTTCCAATTACAGTGAATCGATTCTTTTTATGTAATTATTCTTCTTGCTACATTTACTGAAATCATCATCAAAAAAACTTTTTTTCAATTGTGGAATGTATTCAATAAGTTGAGAGATATATGTACTCAATTATATACTTCACCCTACTTTCTTCACACAATTCAGTTCATAAGAGTAAAACCTAACTTTCCAAACATGCTGAGCAGGTGCGAGACGCGGATAATGAACAATGACGTGAATTTGGCTACATATATGATACTAACTATGATGTAAATATTTTTGACTTGACTTGTTGCCACATTCACTTTCATCTACTTCATCATTCTGAACCCATTATACGCTCCGTAAAACGGGCGCAAATTTCTGTCAAGCCGCTTGCGAAGTTCGCATGTGCAGTTGCCACCGTCCTGAAATCGGCTACATTGCACTTGCTGCACATGCATGAGAAGTTTCGTTCGAAAGAAGGGGCCTGAAAGAATGAAATCTCCATCCTCTGCTTTTCAGAATTATATTCCAAAACTCGTTTCATTATATCATACAATTCTCAATTTTTCCCAAAGTAAACGATGGATAAAAATCTTACTTACAAATGTTAATCCCGAGTCAATGAGGTAAAATCAGTTGATACTCAATTTTTGTAATTTCATACTTTTTTTAGATATTTTTTCGGAAAAGAAAAGAAAAAAATTATCAAGTACTGACATTGAATGCCACGGCCGCTACACTAGACGTGTTGAGTTTGGGAGGATAAAGTAGATCGAAGTGGAAGTGTCATAAACACCAGTCAAAAAGACGAACATCTCGATTGGTATCATTTCTGTACGGAAATCCAGGTTTCCTTTGCAATGTTCTTATCAGGGATTCAGAGTGTTTTAGAGGAATAAGTTTAGGACAGCACACGCCAAACGCTTGACAAACTGTGGTTTAGGTAAAGAAACGTAGGATCGAAAAATATATATTAATTTTTCCGTCACTATATTAAACTATCTTTAATAAAAACATAGGGATGGTCACAAATTTAAGTATATAGTTTTTAGTTTCTTTCTTAGTCAGTTCAGTATATTGAGTATAAAATTGCAGTTTCATTTCTGAGAGTATACTTCGATGTCTAATATATTTTGGCATAATAAAATCTGGCATGAGGAATTTGGAATATCAAGAAATTGTAGGTTTTTCGGCACTATTGCACCGTTATGTTGCGTCATCTAAAATGGTACTATAGCATAGGGAAATGTGTCACATGAGGTAATATGGCATATAAGCTAACGTAGCACATGAAGTGCATTTGTGGAAGTTTAGCTTATGAAGTAATACACGAATTTGGTAACATGGCGCATGAAGTGGACTGTCATATTGGGTCTTTATTTTCGATTGGAATATATATTCAGCGTTGTATGGGGCCACACAGAATGCGGTTATACGACATGAGCAAATATGGCACATGGGATAATGGGGCACCTCGAGTAATGTGTCACATCGGGTCTATGTTTTTGAGTAATATGAACACAGATTAATATGGTACATGAAATAATTTATTTAATGATGTCTTTGCGGTTATTTTTTTAAAGATATCGGTATTTTTATTGACCCAGTGTAAAACATTGTTAAAGAGAAATTTTTATATTGGCATTTGGGTCTGTACATTTTATTTTCCATGAATATATTCTCAAAGTATTAATATTAAAAATTATCATTATACTTCTATAATACATTATTGATGTTAAAAAGTTTCGTCCTGGGCTGATTCCTTGGACTCATCAGTAAGGCAACATGAATCAACCCTGCCTTAGACGATAAAATTAATATTTTAATTTTTTTTTTTAATTTCTCCAAAATATTTCAAAAAATAAATTATTCTTTAAATTATGGAGTTGATATCGAATAATTATAAGCATGGAATAAAATGATCAAGTAAGACGTTTCGATCATGGATGGGAATCCGAAATTTTACTTAATTAACATAACATAATTTTAATTTTGATAAAAATCCAAAAGTATTTAATATGATATAAGCATAATACCAAAAATGTCGATCACGGATGGGGATCCGAAATTTGATTTATTTAAGACATTTCGATCGCGGTTGGGGATCGAATTTCAAGATAATTGATATAAATTCATTTTATTTCTGATAAATCTAGAAAAATATTTAATTAGACATGATGTATCATGAATTGGGACAAAAATAAAGACAAAACAATTTCAAGACTTATCCTTTCCTTATCCTTCTCCTTACTGTTCT
>WSXT02058220.1:0-12734 GCA_011762715.2 Neuroterus valhalla
TGAAATTTATGTTTCTGGAATATTTCCGTAGCTTAGTGGAAAAACATTCAAAATTGCAATTACAAAATCTGAAGCTAAATACAAGAATACGGAAGATCCATTTGCATGTAAGGAAATTTATACTACATTTCAGGTTAGGTTGGACAACTGAAAGCTTACGTAACAAGACGAGCACCTCGTGGAGTGAATGAAACTGGCGTGAGTCCATGAAACACGCCTCATCCATAAAGTTTTATCTTATTTACTTGTTTTACTCATTTCTAATCTTATTTTTACATTCTCATCACAAATGAGATGGTGCTTCATCTTATTTTTACAACTTGTATGTCATTTCAGATATTTATGACTTCATTTTCTGATTTTGAGATTTGGGGATTTTTTTTTGCATTTTTGAAGAATTTCCTGTTTTCTTATATCATTCAAGCAAAGAGAGGAAGAGATGACCGAACGAACGGGTTGGTGACAAGTTGACCTCGTCTGTTGGAATTCTTCGCACGCTCGTAGAATTTCGTCTTGCCACAAGCCAAAGGTTTCATATCGCGTTACCCTGTATCTTGGTCACTCGCATGATCAGGTATTGTGTTTTAATCCCCCATCTTGTCTTGAAAATGCTCGTGAGAAAAACGACACTTGATTGAAGCTAATCTCAAGAGCGATGAACCAGGCTCTAACTTCGAAATTGAATTGTTCCATTTTGTACTCCATACATATTAGAAGTAAATATTTTTTGAGTAATAAGGGCCTTCTCTCGTTTTCGATTAAGTCTCAGGGTGGCAACTTGACCGGGAATTCAATTGAAAAAATGAAAAGTTACTTGACTCAACCTAGACTATTAAAAATTCTACTCAACAAATACGAAAAATGACAGCTTTCTTTTTATGAATCAAAAAGAGATCTGATCATTTTATTTGAAGAATGTAACGTTCCTTTAATCTGATTTTCAAAATATTTAAAAATATCTATACGTCATGAGAGGAAGAACTTTTTTTCCATTATAAGAAGAAGGTTTTGCGAATTTGTTGCTCTGTGAAATTTTATTAGCTGACTCAAATTTTATAATTGAATTAAAAATAATTCTAGGTTTTCATTTAGGACAGGAAGTTTCAGTGAAGAAGTAGCATTTCACTTGTAACAGGGAATTTTTAAAACTAATTATAATTCGGATTTAAAAGAGAGGATTTTTAAGAAATTGTTCCTCCAATTCAAAATTCTTCACAATTTTAAAGTTCCCTCTATTTGATTTTAAATAAAGAAAGTACTTCAAACAGTCTTTAGAGTAGGAGTAGTATTCCGAAGAAGAAATATTTCTGAAATATGATAGAAACCTTGTTTACATTGTTCATTGCAAATTCATCCTTTTTTTAGGTAAAAAATCAACTATTTGTTTGAAATTTTTATTTGTTTGTTGGAAATCGAATTTTCTTGTTAAAGTTGCATTAATTCGGTTTAAAATTCACCTCTGATTGAAATTGTAACTACTTTGTTGAAAATCAATTCACATTTTTTGTAGAAAATTAATCTTTGTGGTTAAAATTATTCTTTTTGATTAAAAGTCATCTATTCATTTGAAGATTCATCATTATACCTGAAAATGTATCAGTTTTGGTTTAAAATCAATTGTTTCAACTCAATATTTCACTCAAAATCTTTCTTTTTGAATTGAACATTCAATTATTTCGTTGAAACTTCACATATTTGTTCAAAAATAGATTTTTTATAGAAAATTATTTTTTCTACGGAAGTTGATATTCTTTTTCAAAAAATCTGCTTTGCGGTTAACAATTCAAGTTATACAGGTCAATATTTTTCATTTTAGTCAACATCCATCCAGTTAAAAACTCTTATGTTTGGTTTAGAATCAATTTTTCAAGACAAAAATGTAATTATTCCATTTTTGTTTGAAAATTTCTGTTTTTATGGTTCAAATTTCAACCATTCTGTTGGAAAATTTGTTAATTTTTTGTCAAACATTGAAGTATTCTAGTTGAATGTTCCTCTTTCCAGTTGAAATTCGCTTTCTGGCTCAAAATTCAACTACCTCAGTTAAACATTTACAATTTCGTTTGATTCTTTATAATTTCTTGTGAAAATGTAATAATCGGTGTAAAAAGTTTAGTTTTTTTTCTTGAAAGTTAGTTTTTTGTGCTAGAAGTATTTTTTCTTCAACTAGAAATTTCACTTATTTCAATTGAAAATCCCATAGTTTCAGTTTAACATCTGGTTGTTTAGTTAATCATCCTTTTTTTCAATTTAAAATTTGAGTAATAAAATTTTCGTTGACGATTTATGTTTTCAGTGAAAGTTAATTTTACCTATTTGAAAACTCAACTCCTTCGATTGAAGATTCTTTGTTTTAATATAAAACTATTAAGCTTGGTTTGAAAATTGGTTTTGAAACTAAAAATGTTACTGTTCTAGTTTTGCTTGTGAATAATTATTTTTTGATCCCGAAATTCGACCATTTTGTTGAAACGTTGTATCTCTTCTTAGAGAATGATTCTAAGACAATGCTTAAGACAATCGTGCAAACTTAATTTTCAAAAATATTCTGAAAGTGTGGAAATTCAGATTTCTCTCGCAAAGAAACGGTTTTTATAAAGCATCAATTTTGCACATCTTCAGAATGTCAATTTTTACATTCGTTGTCAAGGAGATTTTGTGGTTTCATGATGCCTTCACATTAAATCGTTTTTTATAGAGTAAAATAAGGAAATTCAATTTTGTACGGCCTGGTTTCAAAGCCCTTAAAACACTCTACGAACTACATCACAATCACAATTATATACACAAGATCAACATTTTTTAAATTGATTACACTTGTTTTGAAAGAGTTTCTTCAACTCTGCTCAACAAGTTTGCAATTATCAATTGCAGTATCCCCTTATTATTTTGTTCATATTGAAAATAAAATTTCCTCACAAAGTGCTACGAAAGAAACCCTAAGGCTTTTTCGAAGAAATGTCCCTTTAGATTCTCATTCTTTATTCCTACTAAAAACAGTCACAAGAAAAACAAGACCTGAAATCAAACGAGAATCTTGCATCTTTTTCTTTCGTGGAGCGGAAAGAAAACGTGATTTCTCGTTGCGCGTGGCTAAGAAACCGGTATTTATAGGTGGAGACGGATCATTACGAAAAAACGAAAAAGAAAATGGAAATAAGAAGCAGAAGATAATAAAAAAAAAACAAAGTAAGGTGCCGTGAGCCTTAAGATAAGTTGGCAGGCAGGAGCGAAGATCAATTCAAGCGTGGAAATCTGGTTGGAAGAAGAAAAGTTTGTAGCTAGAATTTGACTTCTTGCAAGAATATTGACGTGCTCATCGAGAATAAACTGCAATAACTAGCTGTAACAGTGCAATCAGTCATACCCTATCTCCTATATTTTTCCTCTTCTCTTAAAAATAAGGAACACTTTGCAAAAGAAACAGCTGGTTGTTATATTCAACTTTCCTCGGATCTGTTCGATTGAAATTGAATTCTTGGAGAGTAAGTTATCAATTCTATTTTTTGTTGCTCAAGGATATTTCTTTAACAAATTCCCGTTAAAAATGAAGTATGAGGAAACAAGGTATTACAGAGACGAAAGAGAATCTCGATAATTTGAAATTGATTTGGTTAAAACCATTTTCAAAAATTGTAAGTGTGTTCAGTATGGTCATTGAACCAGAAAACCAGAAATTTTCAGACCTGTAGAACGTACCTGTAGAAATAACAAGAAACTTTTCGGAATCGGACAATAACATTATTTATCATTTAAGAGGGAATGAGAATAATTTAGAGTTGAAAAAAAAACTTCCACTATTCTTAAATGTCTCTAACTCAATATCTTTGGTACGATTTGGAACTTTTTTTGAACATTTTCGATATTGAATCTTGAAAAATTTCTATCAATCGAAATTGTACTATTTCAAATCAAAAGTCCTGTTTTTAAAACAGTTGTGGATTTTGGACAGAAGCTTTATAAATTATATCTTGTATTAAAGTGATCTAATTTTCGTGTGTTCATAATTAGACCACGATAAATTAACAACTTTGCGAACTGAAACAGTTTTTAATCAAAGATTTGGAATAATTGATTGTCAGAAATAAATCTATAATGTTTGACTATTCATTTACATGGACAATGTAAAAATCCAGTGTTCGAGCTAAAACGATTTCAAATTGGAGATTCAAATTCAAATTTCAGATGTTTCAAGTCTGGAATGTTGAATTAATAAAACTCTCAAGGTTAAAATAGTCCTGAAATAAAATGTACAATTTTTATACTTAGAATTTGTTTCATTCAACAAAGGTTTATTTAATTCAGCCAAACTTTTAGATCCTATAACCAAATCCTTTGTTAGATGGAATTTTTCGTAGAACCAATTAAAAAAATTGGTCTGAGTATTTTGTATTTTGTCAGATGAACCAAAATGTGTTCAATTCTTCAACCAAATTTCAGTGTTGTACATTTATCCAAGAAAGAGTTTTTTTTCAGTTCAAACAAACTTTTTCTGCTTGTAGACTTGTAGTTCTGATGTATCAAAATGATAAAATCGAATCACACAAAATTATGAAAAATGGATTTTATGATCATATTTAAAATCGACTCAAACGTTTCCACGAATTTCTCAATTTCCTTCGAAAAATGCACTTGCTCAAATATTCTCAGACCACCATCTTAATAACAACTGTTATCTATTATTCGAAAATAAATGACTAGAATATTTCTGAATACACTTCATTCAAACATACTAGATCGTCAAATTTACTATAAGGCATGTCAAAAGATGACTCTGAAAAGGGTTTTGTTTAAATCGAACAAGTTTTTTCTTTGATGTAGGGTGAACAATTATTTAAATAATTCTAAACAATCATTTTTTCCATTCATGTTTTCTGATAACAAATCCAATTTGAATCAAGCAAATTTTGTCTTCGATATAGGGTCAAGGAACTGAATTTTCAATTCAAATAAACATCTTGGCGCGAAGTGTAGTTCGATTTTTCCGAGAGAATTATCAGGAAATATTTCATTTATTTATTAATAAATAAATTCGTATCAGAAAGAGAAGCACTATTACAACAATCTTTATCTTGACGATAATCTTCGTTTTTACAGACATTGTCCTAGTTTTCAAATCTCCAAGATCCACGAGATAAGTAAATCCTCAAAGGTCTGTGAAACAAGTACAAGTACAAACGCATTTTGTATATTCTCAGAAAGATATCTGGTTCACGGAAGAAAAAACAATAATGCAAAATTCAAGTGACTGTATATGAATCTTGGACATGGATTCTTTGTGATTAGTCTTGCAAAATACAAAATTACATCCTTCTTCAGTTCTAGTGACTTTCATTAAATAGTAAGAGAAAAGTGAACACTACTTAATGAAAAGTTTTAAGTTATTAATTAGTTATTAAAAATTGAGTGTAGGAGAATACAAACTCAAAATTGTAAGACTTCGAACGGAAAATTTGTAAATGTGACAATTTGAAATAAGGTCTTGAAAGTTGAACAATTTTTCACTGCTTGAATCGAACGAACTTGATTGGTTCGAATTAGAAGAAATAAATGGCCAGGAAATTTTTGGAAACTCAGAGAATTACCAGGAATTTGTTTCTGAGCCTTGAGTGGCCATAAACAAGTTCTATACTGAAATTTTTTTCATATTGTTTTTATATTCGTGCCTATTGAGTTTTGTTCCCAATGTTTCAAAGGTTTGTGCGAATTTACGTTTGTTGTTTCTTTTCTCGGATCTGAGAGGATTTCGCGACAGGAAATTTATATTCGAGTTCGCAAGCTAGCTCCTTACTCATACCACAACGTATATTCCCATTGTATTCATATTTCTTGAATACGCACGTGGACGGACTGGTTTTCTATTACGTTCGTGTACTTTTTACGGGGGTTTTCACTTCCTCTTACGCACAGGTTGAATGTTTACAATTGTCTCTATATGTACCCTGCAAATTTTTTTATTGCGATTTACATGCCATTGTTTTATATTTTTTCCCCCGGACGTTCATACTGTCTCCGCGAATCTTTTCTGAATTGATTATTACATCTGATGAGCACTGAACGGTCACAAATACGTTTTCTAATTTGCTCATTATTTATAATGTTTATTGTTTGATTATGCGAAAGGGATTCCTTTGTTTAGGGTATAGTTGTATTTTTCTCCGTGTCAAATAAATACTCAGCTTTGAAATTTGTTCTAGCCACTTAAATTGCCGTTAGTCGTATTGTCTGACAAGAAAAGACTGTTTACTATTTGACAGAAGACATAAAACGTTTTATATTCATTCTCGCGGTCACCAGAAATTCTCTATTCTACCGCATTTATGCGCTTTCTAGAAACCAGTGATAAATTTTCTTCCCGCACGATATATGATCGAATACCGCTTTTCTCGGGGTGCGACACAACTACAGAATAATGGTGCTTTTCATGCGGGCAAAAGGCCTCTCTCATCGAGAAGGTGTTTTTCTTTCTTCGTGGAAAAAAAAATTGCCGAGTGACGTTTCTCATTGTGAAGCTATCAGTAACTCCATCAGTAAAAATGAAACTGAATTAAAAGCGGAAAAAGCGATGGGAAATCATATTTTAAGACAAAAAATTTCACCTCGTGAACTCTTTTTTACGAATTTCTAGGCGGGAATAAGTTATTTCATTCATTTTCCCTTGAGTTGGGATATGAAACGAGTCCGCTTGAAAAAAGAGAATAATAGACGCTTTTTTTTCGAAAAAAAAAACAAGATACTCTGTTTCTTATTTATTCACGAAAACTCATGACATATTCCATTGTAATTAATTTAAATTTTGTTTTTATGTTTCAGGTAAGCATTGCTGGACAATTGGATATATTTTCTCTGCAAATTAGGATTGGAAATAAGGTATAGCAAATTTCCAGCATTTGAAAAAATGTCATCGATTCGGGTCAGAATAGAAAATATTTTCCAAGGACATTTTTCTTTGAGGTGACGTGGAAAAAATTACTTTCCAACAAGGACAGCTGAGCTGTCAATTTAGACAGAAATAGTATTGATTTTTTGTTTATAGTTTAAATATATGCATCAGCAGGCGAAATTATGTTGGAAAAGTCGACATGGGTTACTTTAGCTTCAAGTTCAAACTTATTTTTATGGCTTTCGGAATTATCGTTCAGAAATTCGATTTTTAAAGTAAAAAATAATCTTTCAAGCTTTTGTTTTCATTTTCAAATTTCGCTATCGATTTCTCCTATGTGATGTTTGAAAGTAATAAAACTCGCAGTTGTCAGGGTGATTAAAAGGGGGGGGGGGGGGGAAATGAAATTGAACGTTGCAGAAGAAACGCCTATCGCGACAGAAATCTGCCATTTTTGCTGTAAAAATCGCGGGTGCAGATGGGGCGCGATAAAACGGTGAACGTACCTTGTATTACCTGGTACCCGGTCGATCGGACTTACTGAGTCACTATGCATGGCCACGTATGGTCTTATACGTACCTATATAAATAGATGAATATTGTACTTTTATATAATTTTTACACTCTTTTTATAATTTACTTTTGTTACATGCACGTATTCCTTTTATTATTAAAAATATTTTTCATGTGTACTTTGTGCATTTTACAAGAAAATACTTGGATATTTTTTAAATTTCACACACCTCCGAATCAAGAAATGGGCTGGAACTCTGGAGAACCACCACGCATGAACAAAAATGACTTGGCTTTGTGTCAAACAACCTTCTTCTCCTCGCGCCTCCTCCTCCGTCTGCCAACACTCTTCTCTTCCGCCTCCTTCTTTTCTTATGGTTGATAATCAACCATTACGTGAGATGACATTGATTTTCGGCACTTTTTCTCCTATGCGCATTATGAATCAGCCGGCTTTGTAACATCGTGTGAAAAAAGTGTGGAGGTTTGTTTTTTTTCTTGTTGTGGAAATTAGTTTTATTTGGGATAATAATTTTTGGATCATTACTGTTCATGTGATTTTATATTAGAATCCTTGGAATTATTATTTTAGTATTCCGAGCCTTTGGAACTAAAAAAATTGGACTAAAAAGCAATTATTATTTATTATTGCGATTTACGCAACTTCAAGCAACGGGCATTCATCATTGAATGATTTCGAATTGAAGGAGTAGAAAATTGAATAAGTCTTGATATTTTGTGGGAATTTCGTCAATGATAAATTTGTTCAATTGAAAGCCTTATTAGCAGGGCTGCCACTCATCACTTAAGTCACTTTGAATTACTTTTTTTTACAAGTCACTTTTTAGTCACTTCTTTGAGAAACAGTCACTACAAGGTACTTTCTTTTAGAAACAGTCTCTATAAATCACTTTTTTACGGGAAATTCTATTCATTATTAAAGATTAAGTTATTTTAGTTCGTAATTTTTCTGTTCTCTAGTTCCTATCGTAAATCATTTTAAAATATAAATAAGCATATTTGTGAATGATTTGTTCAGCTTTTTTAACTGAATTAAAATCTTTATGACCTGTAAGATTTATTCTGCAAATTGTGACCGTGGTATTTACCCCCAAATTCAGCACTAGAATTTCATCTAAACTTGTCAATGCAAGCCGATCAAAAATATATGTAATCAAATCGAAATTTTGAAGTTGATAAGTGTTTCTATGGGCATAAAAGGCTTTTTTGTGTGTGAAAATTAGTCACCTTAAGTAACTTGTCACTTTTGAAGTCGATAACTTTTTAGGGCACGGTGTGAATTGCAAATGAGGGGAAGTTCAGAGTAACGCGTTACGCTGAAACACTGCCAGGAGAAGAGAATTGCGGGATTCCCCGTCTCTAACTTTCTCTTCATTCTTCGTTCTCCACTGAGAGCGGTATGTAACGGTGCATAACGACAAATTCTTGAATTTTTTTAAGGAAAAATTTTAAAAATTCTATAATTTACAATTGGAAGCTCATTTCGAAATCAAACAAATTGAACTCAATAAGTTAACTCGAACAATGACGAATTTGGGTATTGTTAAATTGTAAGAATGATTATTAAAAATGATTAAAATTAAAAATTGAAAGCGTTCCGATTTATTTTTGAAGTTAAGTACCTACTTTATATTTTTAAAACACACTAACACAAAAATTTATGTTTTATTCTAGGCACTAAACGTTCATCCAAAGTGAGACCCTTTCAAATTTACCTCCAATTTAACAGTCTTCTAATTTCAGTTTTTTTAACTCTTAACTTTTTCTATTATTCAGGTACGTGAATCATGTGCGCAGACAATGAATTTGAAAACAATAACCGTTCCTTATGAATTTTTCAATGAAGAATTCTAATGAATGAAGATACTAATTATAGAGCAACAAATATTAATTATTCATCGTTATTAATTGACGTCATGATTTTTTTTCTGTCAGCCTCTATCAAAGTACGAATCGCGCTTATTAATTCTCCTATCCATCTTAAACTCGTCATTTAAAAGAACGTTCAGAATTAATTTATCGAATGTGATATATATTAATCTGAGGAAGTGTACGTTACAGACTTTTTTCTCAAGTCCAACGAATAAACTTTATTTCCACATTTGTTAAAATTTTATACCTGTTTGTGGATAGCACTCGTTTAGGTTCTTGAAGTACACGTGCCAGTCGAATTCATACACAAATAATGTATGTAAATAGAGATTCGTTTAACTATTCGGCTGGATGGTCCACGACGTTTGACGCAATCATTTTTTCTGCTTAGCATATTTTTAATGCCACGACAGTTTATAAATCCTTGAGTTACGAATTCCAAATATCACTCTTTAACATTCGGTCTACCTCCCAGAAATAGTATCATTATGTTCACTTTTAATGTATTTTTCAATTTCACAACATTTCTGGGAATATTTATTTTATATTACAATAAATGGGTAGTTAAATCTGTGGTCATAATTTTTGAATTCGATTTCCACATTTTTTTATTTATGGATCAATTTTTTCTTGCAATTTAACTATGATATGTATCAATAGTTTTCTTTCCCAAAAAAGAACCTAATTCGCCTAAACCCATCCAAGTACTAACCTCGTCCAACGCTGCTTAACTTCAGTGATCGAACGGGAACTGGGTTTTCAAGCGTAGCAAGCCGTTGGCCAATTCGGCCATCTTCATGGTTGAAACTTGATCTTTTTTGGTTACACTTTTTTTTCTCCGTCTTATGTAACAGAATTGATTTGTTTTGATCTTGAATTAAAAAAAAATTTAGTTGAAATATCAACCATTACACTTTCCTTCTAGAACTCATATTTTTCGTTGGAAATTTAATCACTTGGTTTCAAGTTGAACTACTTTGTAAAAAGTTAACTTTCATTTGGAATATAAAGAACAGTTAGGTCTTTTGAAAAAATTTATAAATTGGAAAAATTTTAGGTCATCCTAGGGAAGTATCGCCGGAATTGTAAGTTATTTTAAGAATTTTTCGCCAAAATCAGACATTTAAAAAATGTGAGATCTTTTAGAAAATTTGCAAATTCGAACAATTTTAGATTATAATATAATGTTGTTCAGAAAACATGGAGGTTCGGATCATTTAAAGTTATGTTGAGTCAATCTCGCCGAAAGTTCTTGATTTTCGATGAGAAATAATTATTCTGAATAAAAATGCAACTATTCTATTTTTGTTTGAAAATTGGTCTGTTTTGCTGCAAGAGTTAATCTTCATGGTGGAAATTTATTATATTTTGGTTGTACATCCAACCATATTTTTTACTAGTATTTTTTAACAGAATTTATTTGCTATCGTTTCAAACAGAACACTTTTGGGTAGAAATATCAACTATTACATTTTCCTTTCAGAGTTCATCTTTCTCGTTGAAAATTAAATCTCTTGGTTTTATTTTAGGTTGAATTACTTTGAAAAAGATAGTTTTGTTTGGGGTGAAAATTCATGATTGCACTCTCTAAATTTTCTGGAGTTAAATTTACTCTTCATGAGAATTAAAACACAGCCATTCTTTATGGAGTGATTTTCAACTCTTTTCTTCGAGTAGTTGAGTGCACTCCAAAAATGGAGTGAGCTTTTGACACTTTATGGAGTATAAATGTAACTCTTTCGAGAGTTAGATTAAAACGTGATGGAGTAACTCTTTAACTCGATATGGAGTAAAAATAAAAACTTCCCCAAGTCTTCTGCAGAACTGCATCAGTTTATTAGTATTTTCCATCGAATCCTGATGGGGAAAAAATATATATTAAAAGCAATAATTTTTGAAGTAGGAAAAGCCTATTGTGATACAATATAAAACTTACAACAGGGAAAGTATCCATGGTGCATGCCAACTAAAAGAAAGAAAATCCGCCCGCTGCGTGGGCACATTCTCGTAGCGCGCTGCGCGCGCAGCTCGCAAGTTTGAGCACGCCTAGGGCGCGCGTCATTCGGATCTCGCGCTTCGCGCTCGATGATGTATATACCTTGCGCTATGCGCTCAGTTTTTTTACACCTCGCGCTTCGCGCTCGGCTCTATACGCTGGGCTTCATTCAGTTTACAGTGTAATGCATACACAGAGTTACAAATATTGCAAAACTGGTCAAAACCTCCACTTCTACGAAGATTTTTTTTTTCATTTTCGATGAAATTTTTTTTATATTAAGTTTACTTAAGGCTCTACTGACCTTAAGGAACACATTCTAATTACAATAATCGCCACTGATATTTACATCTCGCATAGTTTGGCTGGCAAATTGAATTTTCCATTGTTTGCAAAGCGTTGTCACGATTTAAAAAAATATGTATACGCCGTATTGGGAAAAATTTCATGTAAAACTTGGGAAATTTTTTTAGAGGAACAATTTTTATATATATTATCTCTTCTTGTCTCTTATTGTTTGGCTGGAAGATGGAATTTTCTATTTTTGTAAATGTGTTATCACGGTGAAAACGAAAACTATTCGTCCTTTCGAGAAAAAATCAACAATGAATTTGTAGACTTTTTAAGGTAAATAACTTTTGTTTCTTTCATTTTTTTCATATCTCGCATAGTTTTGTTTAAAAATGGAACTTTTCATTCTTTGTAACATTTTTCTTGATTCAAGCAAAAACTATGCATCTGATGAAAAAATGGTGTTTATAAAATTTATAGGTCTTTTTAGAATAAATGATTTTTTATCTCAACATTTTTTCGCACCTTGCATGGTTTGAGCAGAAACATACATTTCTGATTTTTCAAAAAGCCATTTAGATGGATAAAGCCAGAACCATTGGTCAAAAATGGCTGGTTACCGAACTCGTCCTTTCTTTGGCGGCCTTAAAAGATTCTGCCAGAGCACAATCCAATATGATCATTTTTTCGAAAGTTATCGAGTTCACAGATTAGTTTTCATTTTTTTTTGTGCGATAAAAAATGGAATTTTCGATTTTTTGAGGAAATTCAAAAAGCCGTATTCACGCTCTTGTAGGGCCCCCAAAGAGAAACATTTTTGCTCTCTGACTTTATTTTCAATCATATGTTATTCGGCTAAAAATTCTCATTTTCTTTTATACTCTTGGATTTTGAAAATGCCATAACTCTGAGAATTTTGCTTTTATCAGAAAAAGTCATGAGAATAAATTGTTTCATTTCTCACCTACTACAAGTAACCGTACTTAGAATTTTTGAGTCTTGGAAAAAAAATCCACAAAAATTTTCAAAATGCTCCCCCTCTTCTATCTTTGATCCGAAACAGCTGGTTAACGAACTCGAATTGTATTTTTGGTCCCTCAAAATGGGTGCCAAAGCACGATCAAATATGATCATTCTTTCGAAAGTTATCGAGTTCAC
>WSXT02058231.1:6861-27240 GCA_011762715.2 Neuroterus valhalla
AATTCATTTTGGAAAAAAATTAATTTTCATAATAAAAATAAAAATAATAAATCCTTGGGAAAGAACCCCCCCCCCCCCCCCTCCCGCGTAAATTACTCATGTTTGGAGAACCCAAGTCCGTCATGTTAAGCAGCATAAAGAAAACACTCCCGAAAAGAAATACAGTAAAAAGCGTACAAATGAAATGAACGCATTCTGAAAAAAATAGCTTGAGCCCTGATATTGATTTTTCGAAGTATTTGAGTTAGAGTAAGTACGCGGGTGCCTACGCATGCAACTCTACATGAGTGCAAATATGTAAAAACTAGTATCGTAATACGAATATGCGATAAATGCGCGTTTACATAAAAAAGGATACACTTTCTTTTTGAACTCATCCTTCGATCGCAGGTTATAAGCGAGCCTCGGAAACATCTACATGTAAGGGTGTACCTTACAACCCTTGCGATGGTTGAAGATGACTCTGAAGAGATGAGGCGAGGTTTTGAGTGCTAAATTTTTGGCTTGCACTCAAGTCGCTGGCCACAATGCATTTTTTTTTTTTGGGTTTCTGGAGACGCCATGTGGCGTCACTTTTTTTCACCAAAGTTTGGCGTCGGGGTCACCAAGTTCTGAGCATATTTATCATAGAAATTTTAACTATGTATCAATAGTTATTTCTTATTTACAATTCGAATATAAATACATAAGTATAATAAGAAACTTTCATTCAATAAATACTTAGTTCGTTTATTTTTCAAATTAGTTTTCCCTATAAAAATATTCGGAATAATATAATAGTCGCAAAGGCTTTCAAATATGCATTAATTAATAATTTGAGGTACAAGAATTTTTCTGAAAATTAGAATAGGAACAGTACAATACTTTTATATTGATTTGAGTTCAGATTTCGAATTTTATTTCAAAAAAGTTGAGACATTTCGAAAAGTTGACTTAGTAAACCTAGAAATGTTTCGGAATTTTGAAATTCGACTTCTGCCAGTGGCACTTCACATTCAGTTTATTTTCAACTAAAATTATTAACAAATTCCTTTAACTAAATGCTATCGGGGGCATTTCTCCAATTTACGAACCATACCATATTCGGCAAACGTACATTCGAAGAGTAGTAGCTTGTAGTGAAGGACTGTATATACAGGGTGTTCCGCGAGAACTGTAGCTAACTTTAACGGGGGGGGGGGGGGTGCACAAAAAAATCAGTCTGAAATTCATCAGCAAACGTAATGCAGGTATTTTATTAATGACAGTCTCAACCCTGTAAAATGCGGAGAGCGATCAAATATACTAGCATAGATTTTCATGAATACAAAATTCTAGGCCCACTTTTCAATCTACATGGTCCTATAGGAAAAATTCTGGACTTCATTTTCAAATGAAAGAATAAAAATAAGAAAAAACGTGTAGATTTTCAAAAAAAGTCAACAGAAATTCGTTTACCCTCATTTTTGAGTCAATTTTTTTTAACTCATGCAACCATTTAAAATGTCGTAGAAAATCCCATTGAAACTGTACCACACAAAATATTTTCAATCGCCATTAGAAGAGCCAAAAATCACCGAAATAGACAATATCCCTGGGAATCTCAAAACTTTCTCCCCCTTCCCCCTCAGAAAATATAATTCTAAAAGACAAAATTTTTTGCCCATTAACTACTATCCAATAGCTCAACACTTGGTCTAAGTTTCTCAAAGCGGACAACTTTGATGTTTTGACCCCATGTATAAATAGAAGTGATATCAAGAATAGTTTAATTTAATTCCATTTATACTTTTTAGCAACATCTACCTCTCAAATTTCACTGCTAATGCTTCCTTATTGAGGGCCTGGATTCTTTAACCGCCTATAAATTTTTCGCACTGCTCAAAGCTGGCCTCCGACGATTTTGAAATCAAGTTTCGTATTTTGAATTCGGAAATTCATATTATTTTAAGCAATGAAAGACAAGTATTTCGGAAAACAACGTTTTTTCGTCATTTTTTATTCAATTTCGTCATAGTTTAACCAATTTCCGGAATTTGTTCTAAAATTTTAAAGAAATATTCGCTATTATTTGCGAGTGATAGATTCGACAATATATAGATAAGCATTATTGTTTAGGCAAAAGTTTTAGATTCTCACCTGAGATATTACATAAATGCTGCATTCATGTCTATAAATTCATGAGGAGTCGACAAAATTTTAAGCGAAAGAAAATTTCAGCAAATAAAGTTGTTCGGTGAGATATAAATATGTTTTCTACGGAAAAAATCATTGGAAATAAATTACCATCAAATAGTGACGATGGTTTTATTTCGACAGCGCGGCCCATTTCTTTTTACGCATGTACCAACTTTACTCGCTCGGGACAAAGTAATATTTTCTGGTCAAAATTGAATAAACTTAACTGTTGATTATTAATTGAAGTTCTTTAAGCTCGTTTACTGATTAGGGCGTCAGTGTCAAAATAATAAATAAAAGAAATGAACTATACACAGTTATAAAGTGGAATGTGTTACTTGTTTTGTCTTGTTTCATCTACATTTTCGTGAACATACTGATGCTCTTTCAGTTTTCGTTCCCGTTTCTGAAAAATTCTATTCTGAACAACATATTCTATAACAAAAGTAACAGAAAATTTATAGGCGGTTATAGAAGCCGGGTCCTTAACTGTGCTTACCCTCGTAAAAATAAATACCAATTAAACACAACGGTATATGGCTCTCTCACCTGTCTAAGAGTCATATTTTGGTCTCTAGGAGATCATTTTCCGGACAATCATAATGTCCTTCACGGCTTCCTGAATTCTCCTCCCCTTTCAGTGCGCAACGATGCTACCGCTCATCTCCTACGAAGCAGCTTTTCGCGATTTTCGAACACGACGCTACCCCTCTAGCCGCCGAGAGATAGTACCCTCGATTACCCCTTTCTCTTCCAAATAACCTATTCTTCACCTTTTTTTTTGAAGCGGAATCATTCTCTATAGAGAAAAGAGTTAGATAGGATTGTGAGATTTTGAATGATTTCTATTTCTCAACCTTTGAAATTGTATCAGTTTATGCTTGAAGTTTGTCCATCGTAATTGTAGTTCAGATGAAAATTTAGAATTGAAAGCTTTTGAACTTGGGTAATTCCATATTGAACTAAAAGAAATAGGACAACTTCAAATTGAAAAGATTTGAAGATAATTATTCTATATCTAGAAACGTTGGAAGTTTATTAATTTCATATTAAACCTTCAAAATAGGACGATTGAAAATGGATAGTTAATCAAATTTTATAATTGTTATGTTAACATTAAATCTTTTTCAATTTGAAAAAGGTTCATGATTGAATGATTTTATAGTCAAAGTTTGAAAATGGTGCATTTTCTTTCTTCTGAATGAGTAATTTAGAACTGAAAACGTAATTCTTTTTATTATCAACATTCAAAAGCTATATGGAAATAAGAATTATGTTCAATAGATAATAAATATGGAATTCCTTTAGATCTGTTTTGAATGTCTGAAATTGTATGAAAAAATAAAATTGCCATTTAAAAAATGATATAGAACGTCACTCAGATGCTAACATTTTATTTTCCAGTTAACTAGTTTTTCATATTCTCATAACTTGAAATACTTGAGATAGAGAAAAATCCTCCAACTTCTTCTACTCCTGATATTAGTTTAAGTAATAATACCTGAATTATTAGGATATGTTACAATTGCAAAGTTACAATTACAGTTTGTTATTTCAAGCATTAGTAGGACCCTTAACCTCATTAGTTTAATATGTCAGGAAGTCAATGTGTTTACAAATATTATGAAAGTTGCAGGACTTCAATTGTATCGTTTGAAAGTATTACTATTTTATGGTTGAAAAAATGATGAAACTGATGTTTCGTTGAATAATGAACTTTACCCTGAAATCGCCGACATTTTATAGTTTTCAGTTTCTGTCAGCGCAAAATTGTAAGCTTTCAATATGCCGGCCAAAAAGCCTGAACAAATAAGTTTGCTGATAAGAATTTTGTTCAAAAGGCTATTTCCTCGATGTCAGATTATAGGGTGGTCCAAATCCCCCTTATAAATTGTTGTCCTTTTGACAAAAGTTATCAAAATTCTGGTTGAATTTGATTTACTTGTTTAAGACTACACACTGAATACTTACAAAATCTCATCATTAAATTTCTTCATTTGTAACCTACTGGAATAATTTCCTACCAAACTACGACTTTTCGAAAAAATACGTGTATTGTAATCTATTAGATGAATTCACAACTACGAATCATTGATTCTCCTTTTTTTTTAAAGCTTTAATTATACTGGGTGTCATTTTGAACAAGGAACCTGAGTGTGACCTCAGTTTTGACCTTGAGGATGTCCTTGTTTGTTTCAAGGCCAACTCGTATTAAAATAGAAATACCCCTTCTTGACAACAGCAATCGAGAGAATGCAAAATTTAACGTGAAAAAAGCCCTCAGGCAGGACTGCCACTCAGTCACTTGAGTCACTTTTAGGCACTTTTTTCCAAGTGACTTTTTAGTCACTATCGAGAAACAGTCACTGTAAGTCACTTTCTTTAGGAAACAGTCACCATAAATAACTTTTTCACGGGAAGAGGTCATATTGGAGTTTTCGAACCTTTCAAACTCAACTCACTATCAGGGGAAGTGCGGGCTTCCCCGTCTCTAGCTCTCTTCCTCTCCATCCTTCGCTCCTCACTGAGAGCGGTATGTAGCGGTGTATAAATCATCTAGCACGTGCGCATTCGGAGAAATTAATTATTTATTGAAAGAATGGAAAAAATGATCAACAATATAAGAAACAGAATAATGAAGGAGTATCATCTTTATAGTTTTGATTATTTGCAATTATTAGTTTTCAAAAATCACATTTTTCTTTGAATATAATATTATAATTGAATATGAGGGGAATAAATTAAGAATCTGTGAAAGTTTAAATTATTCGTTCAAATGATTATTTTACACAATCGCTCAGTTTAACATTCTTCCAGTAATAGACTCATTTTTGGTCGTGTCTTGTTGATGTCATATTCTCCAAATAGAAAACAACTGTTACTTATTAGGAGAATTTCTATACACGATATGTTCTAATCATTTAGAGTGATTTTTCAAATAAGCACAACTTCAATTTCCAGCATATTGAGTTATCACTTTTGCCGAGCTTCCCACGACGGCACAAGATTCTTTCATTTAGGATTAGTCACTTTTTGTTATTTTTTGCTTAAATCAGTCACTTTTGTCATTCTTTCAAAATACATTTGTCTGTGGCAGCCCTGGCTTAAAACATGCTGCGGATGACCTGCGAGTGACCTTAATCGTCAAATCTTATACTAAACAAGGCTAATTTTCAACAAAATGCATAAATTTCCAAACAAATGGTTGAAATTTCAAACATGAAGATAAGTTTCTACAACAGAGACGAATCCTCAACGAAATACATGAATTCTTGATTAGAACAAAATCATTTCAACCTAACAGTTGCATATTTGACAATCAAATTCGCCGATGAAGGCCACTTTAAGGTCATCCACAACAAAGACCTAAGTGCATATCTGAAGATAAAATTTTGCGTTGTCCTTGAAACAACCATGAAGGTCATCCTAGAGGTCACCCAAGAAGATACAGGCCTGTTACGCTACTTTTGTGATACCCGGTATATAAGTTTGAAATTGGAATTCAATTTCATACGAAATTCATTTTCAGAAATTTTGAGAAAAAGACCTCTCGTGGTAAAAAAAAATTATTCAGTCTGCATAAAACTTGAAGGAATTAGGAGTGGTCAGTTGGTCGGCGAGGGCTGAGGCATGAGCTCTGGACCGATTCCGTCTGGTTGCGGGTTAAATTCCCGCCTCGCACTCTGGAAGAGTTTCGGAGGCCACGGCCAGAAAATCACACTTTCTCAATTCTATACGTAATTTTCAAAACATTCGTGCTTATATAAAGAAGATATTCTGTAAATGTAACGCAATCTGAATCATTCGTATGGCCACAAAAAGTTCTTGTTTGAAAAAATAAATGTTTTAATTCTTCTTGCGTACGACGCAAGATATCATAAAAGAGTGGAAAAGGGGAAATCAAATTTTTCGAGAAAAAAACCAACAAATTTATGGCTACAAAATTGGTTTGGCCCGCTGCTTATTTGTTCATTCTCAACATTTTTTTTTTCCTGCGGCTCGTGGAATACTGCAGTAAACATCATTAGGTTCAGAAGAAAAAATTTGATCGTTCCAATAACTTCATGAATTACAAAGGTTTTGAGCAAGAAATAGTGCTTTTTTGAAGAAAAAAAAGCCAAAATTCCAAATACTCATAACTCTGCAAAAGTGATTTTACTTCCAAAATGTTAAAATACGTTTCTTCTTATTTCGTTCGGTAAACAACACATTTAAGAGGCACATGATTTTGTGACTTGAAGTTGCGAGTTGTGAATCAGGCAGGCGGACTGGTTGCTTAATTTGAAATGGATTCGATCATGAACTATTTACTGCAACAGGAAGCACTTTAGTGGGGACGAAATAGTTCCGCTTTATTCCGGCCTTATAACGAGCACACATTTTTCATTAACCCCGATGACTGCGACTTTGCATTTGAATAAGTATATTTGAAAAAAAAGGTCTTGCATATAAAATGATTTTAAAAGATTGTGCCCGCGTGTACGTAAAAAATTTGGCAAAGTCATGAGCTTTAGACCCACTCCGGCTGGTTGCGGGTTCGATACCCGTCTCGCGCTCTGGAAGAGTTTTGGCAGCCAGCGCGGTGTACCCTTGCCTAGCAAGGGAATGTTCATCTCCGGAGAGTCGTGTTGCCGGTATCCCTAGAGAAAAAGGTTACTATTAGTACTTTAAGTTGGTGTTCTTGGTGGTTCAAAACCCACCTCAAGCTGTAGGTCCCCCCTTTCACTAAGGTAGTGGTTAATTGTACAAAGGAATATTGGAGAGGTACGAGAAAAATGTAAATCCTTAGGGGCACATTGAATCATCCAATCACCAGTAGGTTTTTTTTAATTTTCTAACGTTTGCAAGTCGCTTCTGAATAAATCTTCAAATTATATTGCTTTTATGTTTTTTTTTCAAACTCTTGAGAAATATATAGCAAAATGAAAACTAAATCCATGTTTGAATTTCATACTTTTCTTAATACCTCAAACGTTTAAGGAATTGAGAGGCACGAACTAAAAGAGATCTTAAGTCTCAAATAAACCAGGAATTCAGAGAAAAGGTAACACACGAGTGAAAGGTTTCCCTAATCCTTGGTATTCAGCTTTCTCGCTAGGTTTTCAGCTCAATTTCTGATTTCACTAATTACCTACAACATATATCTTCAAGAAGTTTGTTCAGAATTATGGTTGAGAATGAACTAAATGTGGAATGGCCCTGATATATAGTAAAAAACTGACTAAACTGTCTTTTTTAAACTTTTTGCACATGAGTCTTCGTGTATGGTGCTGCCTTTTCGAAAACCTATTCCTGCCCGTGCGAAGATAGGAATGATATGAGCTGGGGGGATGTAAGCAAGGCAATAGAATGGCTGAAAATAAAGAAAGCGACAGGAGAAGATTGAATGGAGAAGGAGACTCAGATGTAAGGGGAGAAGGGGCGAGAAGAGTGATATGGGAAGTCCGTGATAAAGTATAGAGAAGAGAAGGATGGCTTGAAGAATATAGAACGGGATTAGTGAATGCGCTACAAATAAAAGGAGAGGGTGAAAAGGTAGAGGATTATAGAGGTATCACACTTATGTCGTTGGGTTCTAAGATATATGCAGATGTGCTAAGGAACAGGTTAGAAAGTCAGGTAAAAGAAAGAGGAAGTATCCCGCACAAGCAGATGGACTTTGGGAAATCAATATGAAGGAGTAATAACATTTACGTTCTAGACTCTCTAGTAAATAGGAATTCGGAACAGAAAAGATAGAAACTAGTGGTCTTGTTGTGGACAACGAAGCAGTGTTCGAATCAGTGAATAGAAGAATGATGGGGCAAGCTTTAAAAAAAGAGGGAGTAGAAGAGGGGCTGATTGAAAAAAGGTGATATTCGTGGAAACTAGGTTCAGAGTAGGAATGGGAAAAAGGAAAGGAGAGGAATGTTGGACAGAAAAATGATTCAGGCATAGTTGCCCGTTGATCCCGTTATTGTTCAGTGTAATATTGGCAGACTTGGAGGAAAAGCTTAAGCAAAAAGGAAGAGGAGGTACGATCTTAGGAAGCAGTAGGCTCTACTTTTGAGCATATGCGAATGATGTACTATAAGCCAGAGGACGAATGAGGGTTAAATTTGATGTTGAGAGTGTTTGGAGAGTAGAAGGAGCATAGAAGATAGAAAATAGAGTAGGAGAAGTGGTTGAATTAGTGTAGGAATTCTGTTACTCAGGGTTTTGGTTTGAAGCAAGGGGAGGCAATGAGCTGCTAGTAAGAAAAGGGTAGATTTTGTGAGTGAAGAAATGGGCAGGGTATGGGGCATAGGAAAATAAAGGTTCAAGGATATTCGGAGGATAAATACATGGAGGTTCGATGTGCTAGTATGGTCAGTCGTGTGCTACGGAGTAGAAATCGGGGGGTGGAAGGAGCAAAAGAAAGTGAAAAGTCTTCACGAAAGATTCTTGAGGTAAGTCGTGGGGCTTAGTTGGAGTTGTCCAGGATATATGCTGAGAGAAGAACTGCGGAGAGAGAAATGGTAGTTCGGCAAGTAAAAAGAGCATGGAAGTTTGAAAAGGAGCTAAAGAGCGCAGAGGGAAGCAAAATTGCGCAAGAGTGCATGGAGGAAATTAGGTCTAGAGAAAAGAGAGGCCATACAGAAGCCTCAAAATGCGAAGGAGAGAAACAAAGAAGGAGGAAAGAATGTGCTTTTCATGAAGGAAATGTAGAATGGCAGGAAATAGAATTGGAGATGTTGGTGAAACATGGAGAGGACAGATGGAGGAAAATTATGGAATGATAGTACAACAGGTGGTATAAGATTGGCAAATAGGTCGGGGAACCGGACTACCTGACAAAGTTAAGAAAGGAGAGTAAGTGGAATAGAGTGCTATGGTTCAGAATGGGAGAAGAAATGAAAGCATGTCGATGCTGGATGGATGAACAAGAGAAAATGTGTAAGATGTGTGGTGATGGAGTGGTGTCATGGGAACATATGCTGGAAGTTCGTACTGGAGAGGGAGAGGAAGGCAAAAGTATCAGTGATTGTGTGAGAGGAATAGTGGATGAAATTGGTCAGGGAGTGGGATGGATGAAGAGACTGGATAAACATAGGGAAGATGAAGCCAAGGGTCTGTAGCGATGTAAGGATTTAGATGGATAGAATGAAATGTAGAGAAAACGATGAAATTGGAAGATGATAAGAAACGGAAGCCCTTCGATTTTTATATAGAGGGTTTGGAAAGGGCTTTCGATGATCTTGGCAATAAAAATAACTATTTTATGTGAAAAAATTATTCGACTTACAGTTTCCAGTATTGAATCTTCTATTGAGTTTTTCTCCAAGTTTAACCCTTATTATTTCCTTGAAAATCATTTTAAAAGGAAGCTTGGTCCTTTTTCTTCAAAATCATCATAGGTTGGAAATGGCATGGGAGGCATTGGCGGCCGCAAAAAGGGTCTCAAGCGCACGGGTACTAAACATTGTTAGCTGAATCGTGGCCTTGGGTCTACTGTAGTGAACTTTAAAGTTCAACTTTTATTGAAGCTCATCACTACCACGCAGGCGCGTAGCCAGAAAAATTTTCCGGGGGAGGTTTCCATCCATGTGTCTGCAAACATCGAACATATGTATATTAGGGTTGTCCAAAAAACGATTTTCGATCCACAGGGAAAGTAATACCCTCCACCCCTCCTTCCCAAAGTTTCTATTTCCGAAAAAAGAACTTGGATATTCTGGTTTTCTCGAAATTCGAATATTAACACGTGCCACCGGGCACTTCAAAATCTCTTTGATTATTATCGGTATTGGTGCGCGCGAGGAAGTTTTTACCCCCAATTGATGCTGGAGGAACGAGAAAAATATCTTTGGTATCTTACAGTATGTCAGCTTGATATTCATATAAATAACTTTCAAGTGTTTCAATTGAATACAATCTAAATCCATTTTATATGCAGTCGAATAACAACGCTGATCACAAACTATTGTTCATTGCCGAAGATAATGTTTTCTTTCTGACATCTGTAAACTGTTTTCTATATTATTTTACTATTTGTAGTAAGTACTGCTCTTGATCCTCATTTCTTGTTCAATACTGCATGTGTGAATTACACAAATAACTTGCAAATTATTTGATAAATAATCGTATGTAGCTATGACGAAAATCAGCGACATATTTTAATATGTATAACGGATATAAAAATAAAAGGAACCAGTTCATGATTCATATAATAGTGCACAAAAGAAGTTGCAAGTCATCCATACTCAATTTTAAGGAAATTTGAATTAAAAAAACAATAGCTAATTGTGTGAACAATAACTTGAATCTTTTGACGGAATGTATTGTTCTTCGGAATCATTTAATATTTCCTCCAATTCAGGAAATACGATTAAAGAAATATTTCTCAAGAATTCATTGTCTTAAGAGGGCTGGGTACAGGGCATTTTGGAAGGGTCTCGTAGACTTCTGTTTGCTCCGAAAGTAATTCGAAAAATATGACTTATGTAGTATGCCTGAAATCGCAAAAGAATAAGGCTTGTTTTCTTTGTTTTAAATTTTAGAGAAAAAAAGTTTCATTGAAAATATGATTGTTCAAAGTTACCCTATTTTTGAAGACTGATTTCTCGGGTGCTACAAAGTATTTCAAAAATGTTGAACATCATATACAAAATTTGATCCTTTATGAACATATTAATATATACAGGAAGGAAACTGCTAATAAATTAATATCAAAAAACACGTGTCTGCGAAAGGTCTCCAAGCAGTAATTTTAAGGCAAGGAGCTACCGATCCTGGCGACAAAATGTTCAGGCAAACCCTATGGCACGCCCATGGTCGCTACAAACCCTTTACCTCACCCCGGAAAGTTGGTGGTCCAGAATAAAAACTCTACACAGTTATTTTAGTAGTCCTAGTCCTAGCTAAAATGACCCGTGGTCAAGGCCGAGGGATGCAGCTGTCAATCACATCTGGTTCCACCGTTCAAGAAAACCTTTATGAAACGAGTTCCAGGCTCTTCCTCTTATCTCGTCAAAATATGTACTTTTAGGAATTACTTTTATCATAAAAACTTTAAATAGTGAATCAAAAATAATGATCCACGTTCAGTATTCCGTACTGGAATTCTGAAATATATTGTTTTCAGATTGCGGATATTAAAAAAAAATTTGATACAAATATTTTAAACAGTGATTCGACGGCAGGACAGGCTGTTTATGTGTAGTCAAATGTTGTAATCTGTTTTTAATTAAAAAAGAAAATTTAGAACGTTCAGTATGTTTTTTTAAAAATAATTTTACGCTTTCGTCAATATTGCATTCATTTAAAAAAATGGCTCAGTAACAAGTATTTCGCTCAAATGAGAATGGCCGAAATAAATATTATTTGACACTATTAGGTTGAAAATTCATATTTTCCGGTTGAAATTCATACCTAATCTCGGGATTGGAATTCGTCTTTTTGGATGGAAAATCGAACAATTCAGTTGAATTTTCTGTTCTTTTTAGATGAATAATCATTCTTCGTCGAAAATTGACCCCTTTTGGTAAAATACTCATCTTTTACGGTTTAAAATTGAACAATTTCCCAAAAAATCAATCATTTCTCCTTCGAAAACCATCATTGCAGGTTAAAAAATCAATTGTTATGCAGAAAATTCATCTTTTTGGCTTGAGAATTCAACCATTTTCCCATTTTGCAGTAAAAAAACCCTCTTTCCTTAAATTTTCCTTTTTTTTCAAATTTAATCATTTTGATAGAGATTCTAACAAAAGGTTGAAAATTTATATTTTCTTATTGTCAATTCAACTGATATTAGTATTTTTTTCGATTGAACATTAGTATTTCTGAATGAAAATTTACTAACTTTTCAATTTTTTGCTGAAAATTAATTTGTTCAAGTTGAAACTTGAATTTGAACCAAAGAAGATTCTTAACCAACAGTTCTTGAATTCAACCGAAAGCGATTATTTTCAAACCGGAATGACGAATTTTTTACAAAAGAGGAAGTTGGATTTAAAAACATTAAGTACGATTTTTTAACAAACTAGTCTAATTTTCAACTGAAAAGATTATTTTCTGCAAAAAAAACGAACTTCGTACAAAATCATGAATTTTCAACAACAAAAATTAGTTAAAAATTTAGCTATTTTAATGAAAATTCTATTTGAGTTCAATGATATATTACCTCTTTGTTAAAAATCCGTCATCCTGGTTAGAAAATATTTGTTTTCGGTTGAAATCAAGAACTGTTGGTTTAAAATCTTCTTTGGTTCAAATTTCAACTATTACGTGATCATTTTTTTATCAGCAACAAATTGAAAAGTTAGTAAATTTTCATTCAGACATATTAATGTTCAATCGAAAAAATGCTAATATAAGTTGAATGGTCAATAAGAAAATATAAATGTTCAACCTTTTGTTAGAATCTCTGTCAAAATAATTAAATTTGAAAAAATGCATATTCAAGCAAAGAGGGTCTTTTACTGAAAAATGGGCAAATGGTTGCATTTTCAAGCCAAAAAGATTAATCTTCTGCGTAACAATTGATTTTTGAACCCGAAATGATGGTGTTTGAAGGAGAAATGATTGATTTTTTGGGAAATTGTTCAATTTCAAACCGTAAAAGATGAGTGTTTTACCAAAAGGGGTCAATTTTCGACAAAGAAATATTGAAAATCTAAAAAGAAAAGAAAATAACTGTCTATCAATTCCGCGGAAGAGAAAGGTGTTTCATTCGTTAATTTTCATAATCGTAATTGAAATTATGAATATTTATTTTAACAATTATTGTTTGCGATAAAAATTGTTAACTGTCATCGAAATGTTTTTTAAAAATTTAGAAGTTGGTTATTTACACCTAAATACCTTAAAAAAAATGCAGTCCGTACCCCCGAATATATCAAAATTATGCATTTGTCAATCAAGTTTGTTTAAACAATGATCGGATGTTTTCGATTCATAGCGAGAAATCATTGCTAAATAACTGTCCATTACTTCCATGAAAGGGAAGAGTGTTTTATTTGGTAATTTTCAAAACTGTATATGAAATGATAAATATTTATTTTAACATTTGTTGTTTGCAATGAAATTGTTTACTTTCATTGAAACGTTCTTATAAATGAAGAAGCTAGTTATTTACAGAAAATTGGATCGAAAGAATCAAGTTTGTTCCTACAAAAATAGCCCAAGAGTGCATTTGTTAATAAGGGAGGTTTAAACAATTATGAATTTTTATTTGATCACCAAATGTGTTAGTGAGGTTTCACTTCAATGTAATATATGACTATTTCATAGAAAAAACTGGAGTTATTGAATCAAAAATATCTGATATGAATATTTTTCTATAAAAATTACTTTTAAAACGGAAAATTATTCATCAACTCTCAATAATTCGACTGAAATACACTTTTTCTTCTTGAATTGTTCAAATTTAGTGCGAAACAATTGACTAATTGCTGTCAATCTTCACGAAACCATTTTCATTTACTTATTTGTCCGAAGCACCTGATACGGTCGGATCTATGAGATCATTCTGCACAATATTCAGTAAAAAATTTCGGGTACCTATAAAACCATATCACCCCTGCTAAGCAGCTTCCTTAGTATTTCTGCCAGATACTACCCCTGGCCCTCGGCGCGAAGGTTCAGGCTACCCGTTACTGCCTGACCCATGCCGACTGTCCTATGCTTTTGGTGTTATTGGGGGAAACTTTTTTCACCGTTTTTTTCCTATGTACTGCTCAAAAACTCCACCTTTTTGGGCGTGCCTATCATATTTCTGTCTCTCTTGCACACTCAGCTCGGATTTGCCCTCGGTGTACCCAGTCCTCTTAATAAATAATATTCGTTTAAATAATTTTAAAAAAGGCTAATAAATTATTCTATACACTATACAGTCAGGAAAATAATTTTATGCATCCTAATTCATAAATTTTTTCGAAAATGTCGAAAAATAACTGCTCGAGCAAATGAAAATTATTTAAACGAATGGACGAATTTGTTAAACGTTAGAAGAAATGTATCAAAATCATATAATTATTCAATAAAAAACAGCAGGGGATACCAATTTAGAGGAAAAGTGAACAACTCCGTCCCAATTTCCGGCAATTCTGAAAAATAAACAATAAATAATTGTTAAAATAACAACAGAATGTTCTTTTTATGTAACACTGCTAACAATGGCAGACTATTATTTTCTCAATCAGAAAATACGATTATTTTTTACATTTTTTGGGAATAGATGATTGTTTGAATAAGTTGAATCTGTTTACACAGTTGAAAATTGTTGAAAAAGTTATAGGAAATATTTAAATTGTCCATTAGTAATTATTTGTATGAAAAAGACAAACGGAATTTGCTAAAAAGTTAAAATAATACGTAGAAGTTTAGTTTTTTATGTTCTGGGTAATATTCAGGGCGCTGTGGGAAGGTAGGTAAAGGTCAAAAATGAAAGTAATTGATATAGTTTCATTTCGTAGATACTCCTCTTCTATCTCTAGAAAACTTAGCTCGTTCTGAGCAAGCCCTGGTATATGAGTTTAATCTTTCGAAAATCTAAAATTTCCTCATGCTAATGAAATGGGATTTTGAAGTGCCCAGTGGCAAGTGGTAGTATTTGCATTTCGAAAAAACAAAAGCATTTTTGGACCACTCTCATGCGTATAGGTCAACAAAGTTCTCTATGAGTCTATATATTTATGCCAACTTTTCTGGAATTTTGGGGGGGGGGGGGGGCTCCCCTTGACTACGCGCCTGGTACTACGTCAATCACAATTGGTAGCAGACTGTAAGGTATTTATTAAAGTTCTAATCCAAACTTGTACCTCTATTCGGATTTGGCGTAGTAGAAATTTCGCTTCTAGCAATTGATCTCCGAGCTTTTCAGGTCTGGCATCTAGAGGCTCCAAATTCTTCTGCCAATCTTTTTTGAAGCCGAGACTTTAGTGATGGCGTTGGAAGTAACATTTTTCTTAATTACTTGGAGAATTTTTAAATTTCTTCCAACTTTGATGAAGCACCTCCATGGCTGGTGTATGCTTCTTATTTTCACACTCCCCTTTCATTTCTCTAGACTTTCACAAGACAAACGCAGGGTTAGAATTGATTCAGGTGAAAATTAGGGGGTAATCTCGGCATTCAGCAATGAATAAAGATCTGCAAGGAGAAAATGAAAGATCTCTCATTTTTCATCTCACCCTTACTGATCTTCATTTTTTGCATGTCAGGATTACCCTGGGATTTTTACCTGAATCACTTTCTACTCTTTGTTTTTTCTCTTTTAATGTTGAAGGAGGAGCGAAAATTTAAAAATGTATAAGATCGTCGAAGAAAGATGATCCGTCACCACCCTCGTTGGATAATGTACCCATCTGGACATTTGGAGATGCATTTTCGTTGTTAATTGAGGCTTCTTCAACATTGAACTTTAAATCAACTTCTACATTAATAGGAGACTTCGGAAAAAAGCAGCCATTTTATTTCTGCATAATAAACACTCTTTTGCATTGATTCATATGTTAGGGTACTTCTTTCAGAGATTGGAAGATATTTTTCTTGAATCATATAAGCTCTTGCTGTGATTATCCTTTCGAAAAGGATTACAAGAACGGTTACCTTTGCTCTTTTAACGGTTCATTATGTCAAAGTAATTTTTTTCTGTTGGAAAACCGAACTATTTCGGTGTGCAGTATGCAAAAACAATCTGCGATGAACCGCTCACGTACTAGGTACCTATTAAACTATTATTCGATCGAACCCGATTCATACAAAATAAGTCGCTTTGAATCAACCATAATGCAAGGTATGACAATAAACATAGATTTCACCGAAATGAGTAAATCGGCTCCGGACTGAATGATACGTGAGCTATTTCGTCGGTATTCCATGCAAAGTTATAATATTACAAGGTTTCCTTGACTAGGTAGAGAAACTAAGTATTATATTCTCCAGGCAGCTGTTTTATTTTACCTACTCCATTGGAGATACACATTAAAAATCCAAGAACAGGGCCAAATTATTTTTATTTACTAATGGAACACTGCGGACACTATACCACGCCTAACGCCGTGATTCAGATATTGATGCGTGGTACCCGTGCGCTTGGAGCCTTTCTACGGCCCCTAATCCCTTCCATCCCATTTTCAGCCTAGGATGATTTTCAAGGAAAAAAATCAAGCTTCCTTCGTAAATTGTTTATAAGAATAAAAAGGTTCGAACTTCGAGAAAAACTGAAAAAATATTTAAAATTGAAAAATCAAAGTCAAATAATTTTTTCAAATAAAAGCATTATTTTCCTTGCAAAGATCATCAAAAACACTTTCAAGAACCCTGATTTGAAAATTGAATCGGATAACTGTAGCGGGAGTTTTGGATCATTGAACAGAAGCGAGCACGATAAAACGTTAAAAACGAGCTTTATTATTGAAGTTAATGTTCCCCAACGGTCTATTCTGTAAGAAGGTGATAATAACCCGAAACCGTTCAAAATGCAGATAGACTCATGCTCGGAATATATTACATACCCTACCCAAAGAAATTCTCAGTATCTTCACTGACTAAATTCTCCGACTGGTTTTAGGCTACTTGAAGAGACGCTTTTAATGATTTCATCTCTCCTCGAAAAAAGTGTATTTTTACCAATTTTTTTTTTAATATATCAAATGAAATATTTTATTTAAACAATTCAGCATATCAAAGATAAATATTCAATTAGTATTTTGTGAAACTTTTATTTAAAAATATTGAACATTCAGCGCTTGAGAGTTCATTCCCCTTGACCTCTAAAAAAAAGTGATCTCCGCGTGGTCATGATAACTAACGACTGGTATGTATAAAACTCGAGCTTGGACGAAGGAAAAGACATAAAAATGAAATTTGAATTTTTGGCGGAGCTTTGAACAAAAAATCCCATTTTTCGGTCAAATTTTTGCAATTTAGCGCCTCGTAAAATGAGTTGCCATATACATTTTTCTAAATGCTTCGTTCAAGCCCGAGACAGTGTTATTTATAAGAAGTGTGCCAAATTTGAAGAAGATCGCTTCATAACTTTCCGAGAAATTTAGGCCACCAACTTCAAAAATTGAGCTTCGAGAAAAACTCGATTGAAGATTTACGTTGGAAAAACATGCAGAATTTTATTTATTTATTTTTTGTCCTATGAAATAGTACAAAATGTTTAGAATATCTAAGATATGCTAAATTGTTAAAATAGAATATTATATTTGATATATAAAAAAAAAATTGGTGAAAATACGCTTTTTTTTATCCTTTGAACTGCGACGCACCAAATCGCCGTAACCTGATGGGCGTAACTTCCAAAGGGTCTAGCTCTTAGACATTTGCATAGATCAATTCAAAATTTTGGGAGAATGTTACTAACATATTGTACTATTTAATAAGACGAAGAAAAAAAATCTATTTTTTGAAATTTTGGAACTTATGTAACCCCTCAAGAGATTTGGGCCCTTTTTCACGACTAAATTTATGGTATTTGCCCGCAAATTTAGTTATCCCAAATTCATGTTTTGAAATGTGCATAAGGTACATTTTTAGGTCTATTTTTCGCAACAGAATCATTTGAAAAATATGCCCTAAAATGTAGGAATAGCTGAATTTTGCAATTATTTCGTCGATAATTATTTGAACGCTGATTCGAAGTTCCCCCTTCCATTTGGGCATGCAATGATTTCAACCATGATCTGATGCTCAAGAAGCAAGAATGTCTAAATCAAAAAATCTTTCAATTACAAATTGTTATTCTAACGTCAAAAGAGTTCGTAACTTTTTCCTTTTACGGATACGTCCCCGTTTCTAAGTAATTTAACAAAATATGAAAAACATTCTATGTGAGAAAAATTTGTTTCAGAATGAATACAAACATGCATAAAGTCATTTTCATGAACGTTAGTCAAAATCAAATGTGCAGTAGAATATAGAAAACTGTATATTGTCTGTTGAATTTATCATACAGGGCGTCCTGCAAGAACTGTAGTTAATTTGAAGGGGAGATAGTGCACAAAAAATAGGCCGGAAACTCTTCAAAATTGCTTTGCCACATGCTCACGCGTACGTAACTTCTGTTGTACCAAAAATAAGCTTCGTATCCAAAAAATTTTGAGAACTTTTTTACTTATTTTTTCATGCACCATCCTTCCTTAAAATTAACTAGTTGATATGCGACACTCTGTATAGATCAGTATAGCAGTGTGTGTGGAAAATCAGAGTGCTTTCATTTCTTCAAATTTCGTCAAGTATTCGCAATTGAAGAAATAACCTAGAAATCGTCAACTGAATTGGTATTTATGATTGAAGTCCATTGTATACGAAGAACTTTTCACGAAATTTGATCTGAATTATTGTAGGTCATATCCGGGAGAAGGTATGATTTTTTATTCTTTAAATCGAAAAATTTTACTTTGCGTACAATGTTATGATCTGATTTTTCTCAAGCTGTTCTCAATAATATATGAAATTCAATATACTTGTTCTTGAAGGCGATTTCCTATGCAAAAAATATTTTGATATACGTTTGTGTACTGCATTTATTACCATTTTCAACAATGATGGGTTGTGCAGTCTGTCTATCGTCTATCTCAACCTAAAACAAGACTTCTCATCGTTAAGCTCCTAATCCTCCTAATCCGTCCCTTGAAGAGTCTTGGCGCAACTAACCCATGGCTCACGAACTACCTGAAGGAGATTGGCGCAAATTGCCACCGCTGGTTAAAACTCTTAAGGTCAAGATGTCATAAAACCTTCATAGAACTGATGCCTCTTGAAGGTTTAAGAAATATTATTTATTAATTTACATGCATGTATTTAAACGTGACAACCTATATATTTATATAAATTCATAATATTTGTAATCGTCAAAATCCGTAGGTGAAGATTTAGTAACTTTCCAAATTCTAATTCTGAAATTCCAAAAAGAAAAGTTTATATCCAAAGCTCTTACATGTAGTCACGGCTCAATATCCTTGTATTTCTTAAAATTGGGGATTTTTTAATTCGCAATTATTTTTCCTGTTTCCAAGCTGCAAGCGAGTGTTCAGTTTCGGGCCTTTGCTTACAGAGCATACTTAGTTCAGTAAACGGAGGACATTACGGCATTTTATTAAAATTTCACTTTCAGTCATTTTAACTGAAATAGGGTAATGTTTGATGTGAGAATATCGATTAATAATATTAATGCATTATAATTTAATTGGCGATTCAGTAAGAAATAATACGACCAGGTGATAAAGATTACCTATCAGTTAAGTAGAATGTGATAGAACTGTAATAAAATCTATTAAATTAAATCAGATTTGAATTCAAGGAAAAAAATAAAAAATGCAAGCTAGTATGCTTAACAGGCCTTATTTATTATAAAGTATGAAAATTCACAACCAGATGTTTTATTGATATAAAAATATCCACCACGTCATTTGTGACTCGTTGACAACTTAGCTTTGCTAATAGTTTATTGTGATGATAGTGTGCACCAAGAAAAATTATTATTATTAAAAATCTTGTAAGCATGAAAATGTTCAACGAACCAATTTTTTTCCATAAAAGCATACGTAGTGATCCGCATGATTCAATTTTGCATCGAGGATCCCCGGCCTAGAAGTTCAAAGTCAGTAGTCCAGTGCCGCCCGATCTTCTTTCTTGACCGTATCTTTATACTTTAATTATTAAATAAATTTTCTTTCATTGAGTAACTTATTAAAGATTGCTCATTGAAAGAAAAGGATATTCTATATATTTGAATATTTTCCGAAGTCCTACAATATCAACTGGAACTTCAAAATGTGAAAGTTTGTACGGGGGACTCAGCTTTAAACTTCAGCCCTGATAATGTTGACGTTCCGAGTGATTCTCATTTTACCTAACTGTGGTATTATTCCTCTCCTATCAGAAGTGACAATCTAAAAAAAATTCTGCAATCTATACTTTCTTTTGAGTAAATATTTAATATCACATAAGGGTTAACTTTCTATTACTCATTTATTAAAAATAACATTACTTTGCGTTATTTCATGATTTTCTAGTATGAAAATAATACAATCCTCATATCAATTATTACATGACAGAATTTTCACTTTTGGACTTGAGATTTTACATAACTCTTTCGTAATATTTATAGTTGTTGGGTTCTGGACGGGATGGGGTTTCGGCCGTGTAGAAAAAAGTAGACCAGATGGGTACAACTGAATCAGAACAAAAAACACTTGGCACTATCACTCGCCTTAATGGCGCACCAACACTTGTACACCACCTCAC
>WSXT02058232.1:0-12734 GCA_011762715.2 Neuroterus valhalla
ACTAGGCCTTCAATTCGTAACACGTCAGACGTTTTTCACACGGGATACACCATCCAGTTAGTATATAGAGATCAGTGGTAAGTACCCACTAAGATTTTTTCCGAGTGGGTACCACTACCCATACTACCCACGTCAACCGCCGGCCCTGATGAGCCTGCATGTATGCAAAGCAGACAATCTTTTTACGTAGTATGCATTAGGACCACTGATATGTATTATATTGTGGATAGAAGAAAACCAGTAGTTAGAGGGTAAAATGCGGATTTTTTTTCGATGCCTAATAATGCACCCTGTCCCGAAACGGTATAGTAACATAGTCAGCCAGGGCCATCTGTAACATACAGATCAGTCCCGCATTTGTGACGTCATCCACTATCCAGGGTATAATACAGAAGAGTGTATGAGAGCCCTCTATCACGTGGGAATAATCTAGCCACCGTCTTGGTTCCAAAACCTATAAGAAAAATAATGGCCCTCTCTTACATACCTTCTAATCTTACTTGGCGCATAGGTTTTGGAACCGAGATGGCCGCTTGCATATTCCTACCTAATAGAGGGACCTAGTTTTACATAATGCAATTAACACACCACCTATACCTCAAAGACTATGGCATGAATTCAAAATAACACCTGTCAAAAGTACCCCATATAGTTGGCTTAACGTACACAAAGTGCCAACGTCAAGTAAACACCGTTCAGATTCTTCCTGCAACAAATTTTACTCCCAAGTTTTTACTGTGTGAGGGCTATATAGAAGCAATAGTTGTAGGTACAGTAAGGTACAGTTGAAACATATTTGCTACCAAAAATCTATCACTATAAATCTCAAAAGCGACGGAAAAAGGCAAATACATTTTGTGCAGTGGAATATTCAGATGGTCAAACACATTGGGAATAAATATGACTCACATTTCCGCTTTTTGATGGGCATCGGAACGTGAAAAATTTATTGTGCGAGTTTTCCTTTTCTCGTTCCATTTAAAACGAATTTCATGTGTTCTAGTTTCACAAAAGCTTCCAGAAATGTTTAATTTTGGTCCTTTATATGCCCTTATATTGTTAGAGATCGTTTTCCTTTGCTAAAAAAATCCATAACTATTAATAGGGTGAATCAATTTGAATAAGTCCTCCACAAATTATTTTCTCTGGTTCCAACTTGGCCCCTGGTTTTTAAAGAAGTTTTGAATAACGTTACAGAGGTCTTTCAGGCTCTTTTTTTAAAGAAAAAATATTTATTTATTCATTTTAATCGCCGCTGTTGATGGATTATTTTACTTTGAGAATTAACTGTATTTACTTACTGTGAAAAATATCGCCCAGATTTACATATTTTGAAATAAAAACATAACATAAGCCTGCGAGACACCGAAATGAGTTTTTAAAATTATCAAAAACACGGAAAAATTTGGAACTCATTTTGTCACCAAGAGGAGCAATTTATAGCGGATCAATTTGAAAAAGACCTTTCTGGCCCATCATATAACGCACTCATAAATTCAAAAAGAAGAACTCAACAATACTTTTTTCTCCCAGCCACCCTAATAAATATTAAACATAATTTTACTGATAAAAAAATTAATTCTCACAGGGCGTCTTCATCTTTAATCTGGTGCAGTGGACACCAATAAAGTATCTCAACTACGAATATCCATTGTGGGCACATATCTTCGGCTGGTTCACAGCATTGTCATCAATGCTTTGTATACCAGGATATATGATATATGCATGGGTTACTACGCCAGGAGATACACGAACAGTAAGTTTATAAATATTATATATTAACAATAAAAATACACTAATATCAGAACTTTTTCTATACGACTGGACAAGATATTTAAAGATACTTCAAAGCCCACGGGCATGCTTTCTGAACGGATGAATTTTAAATGCAGATGGTTCTTCGAGCAGAAAAGTTGACTTTTCAACGAAATAGTTGAATTTTTTATTTTTTAAAACGAATTTTCAACACCAATTATAAATTGTCGAACATGAAAATATGTATTTTTTAACAGCATAACTTCAATATTAACGAAACAATCGCGCTCACAGTGAAAGAGGAATCCGAAACGGAACAGTTGAATTTCCTACCCAGAAAAATAGATTTTTTATGAAAATAGTAGAATTTCCAAACATTATAGGCAGATTTCCGACATAGAACGGTTAAATTTTGAAGTCAAAAAGACCAATTTCCAACCCAAAAAGAAGAGTTATCAACAAAATATTAATTTTGAAACGAACAGTTGAACGTCGTGTGGAAATTAAAGGAATTTCAGAATGGAATAGTTGAATTTTAAACACAAAAACATTCATTTTTTCTCTGAAAGAACATTGTTAACAAAACAGTTTATCTTATGGAAATAATCAACATTCTTAGAAAACAGCTCAATTTCGAAGCTAACAAGACGAATGGTTGACCTGAAAATATGAGTTCCCAACAATGAAGTTAGTTTCGATGAAATAAATAAACTTTAACCCAAAAAGACGATTTTTGAACGAATAATCAATTTTCAACGAAATGGTTTAGTTTTCCAGGTAAATTTGAAACTCAGAAAGACAAATTTCCCACAAAAAATTGAATTTCAAGCTCGAAGGACTGAATTTTAATCCGAAAATTTAGATTATTTGATATTAAATTTGATTTGGAACGAAATTCTTTAACTCCTCATAGAAATCATAGAATTTTCAACCTGTAAAGATTAATTTCAAACAAAATAGTTGAATTCTCTGACCAAAAAGATGAATTTCCTATGAAACTAATCGAATTTTGAGCCCTTCAGGCAAATTTAAAAAAAACGGTTGATCTTTACAAACTGCGAAGACGAATTATTGACTTAAAAATATTATTTTTCAACAACAAAGTGAGTTTCAATCAAATAATTTAACTCCGATTCCAAAAAGACAAATTTTCAACCAAAAAATTCAATTTTAGGCCAGAACGCATTAATTTTAATCCGAAAAATGAGAGTTTTCAACAAAAAAGTTGATTGGAAAAAAATTGTTTAACTTTCTATGAGAATAATAGAATTTTTTACCCTTTCAGGCAAATTTCCAATTACCGACAAAATATTGATTTCAAACCAAATAGTTCAACGTCATTTGGAAATAAAATCATTTTTAACGCACAACAGCTAAATTTCAAACATAAAAACATTAATTTTTGCTATGAAATTTCATTTTCTACGAAACAATTTATATTTCTCCAAAAATAATCGGAATTTCTACGAAATAGAAATTAATTAATTAATTAAAAGCTAAAGCATTAATTAAAGCATTTAATTTTGAAGCTAACAAGACGAATTATTCATCTTTTCATTTGATTTTTCAAAAATAAAGTTAGTTTCAATCAATATTTCAATCCTCAAATATAAATTTTTAACAACACATTAAGTTTTGAACTAAATAGCCGGATTCCCTGTAGAAATAATAAGATTTTCAACAAAACAGAGAACTAACAAGTCAAACAGACGAATTTTCTACAAAACAGTATATTTTGAAACCGAAAATAAGATTATTCAACAAAAAGTTGAATTTCAGTCCAGTAGTTCAGCTTCAAAATGAAAATAATGAATTTTCAACGAAAAATAGAAAAGTGTTGTAACCAAAAATATTGATCTTTAACTAATAAAATAAATTCGAAGCAAACTCTATTGAGCTTTTAACCAAGTTGTATACTTTTTAATTGAGAAGATTGATTTCCAGGTAAAGGAGACAATTTTTAAAAATATACATAAATTTTTCACGTAAAACTATAAATTTTCAACCAATGATGGAATGCTTGAATTTCCAGTTGAAAAAGTTAATTAAGGAGAAAAAGACAGTCTCCAAACCTTATGTCTTTGCTCGAATAGTAGAATTTTCAAACAATAAAACAGAAGACTTTTCAACTAAAAAGGATTAACTTTCAATATTTTCCGATGAAAAATATTCGCATTCCCTCATTGAGTTCTATTAGTTTATCTCAAGCAAACAAAAAATGAAAAAAAGGAGAAGTTTCTCGAAAACAAGGGGGGAAAGGAGTTTCGAGCGAACAAGGAAAAGAAGAAAGAGGTCTGCATTCAGATATTTTACTTATCAAATAATATAATTAATTTTCATTTTTTTAAACATCTTCATAAATTGTTATCCACATTTATAATTCTCATGTCTGATGTCACACTCTACGTCAACCTCCCTCTCCTCTGCATCACTAATCTTCAATTTCAATTTAAACTGAATTATGTGAGGCATACATCCAATAGTTCGTCCTCAAAATTATTGTTTATCAAAAACAAAGTGTCCAAAATTGAATGCTCATCTTATAGAGTCAAGGAGCACGATCTTTGTCAAAACTGTTTTTTCTCGAAGAAAATTGTTATTTCAAACCTAACCTAAAACCGTAAGGTTATACCAGGCAGGTGGCACTCCTATAAAGGACTGTACAGTAAATGTGACGTGAGATTTGACCAGAGCCGCGCGGCGGCGCTGGCTGTACTTTTAGGCCGATAATTATCCTATAGCATAAAGAAAAATTGAATTTGAATAATTTTAATTATTAAAACACGTTTTTTAGCATATATTTATCTAGACAAAATATTCAGTAATATCTCAAATATCTAATAGATTATTAGGTCCTAAGAAAAAGTAAAGAAACAATTATTTTCATGACTATGTACGAATACGCTTCTCACAGAATACATTCAATAATTGTATAAAAATATCCAATTCATAGCATTGACACATGTAAATATCGTAAACTATAAGAAAAGGTAGATTTCAATTGAATTTAATTTTAGTTTGGACATTTTTGATGGATAATAGAATTACCAAATAATTCAACCATATTATAAAATTCTATATTTCTCTTCAAATTTGGACAACGATTTATTCTGCTTCATTATGTTAAACCTGTAAAAAATGATAAAATCTGTACGAATTAATTATGCTATAAAAATATGTCGAATACTTATAACGTTTTTTATTAAAAATAATAGGATTAATAGAGAATAAATCAATATTAAAAAGTTAGAAAATTGAAAAGTCTATTCATAAACAAAATTTAAGTAGTTATAAATGAAATATTAGTAAGGCACATAGTTATTCATGTACTTCATTTATGAAGATACATAATTATAATAATAATTATTATAATTTAAAAACTGAAAGTGATGGAAATATTTACCGAAGCCGAGTGGCGGCGCTGTCTGTACTTTTAGGCCGAGAGTTATAATTATAACTGTCACTGTCATAATTATATATTTAATTCAAATAATTATATATTCATTGGCGAATCTTAGGAATTCAAGTTGTAGCAAGTTTTGCTGGCTTCTTCTACTCCAAGTTTCCAACTAAAACGAAGGAGCTTCAACTAAAATAGGTAAATTTTCAAACAGATACATTCATTTTCACTCAAAGAGATACATTGTGAACCAAAAACATGGAATTTTCAACTACAACTATGGAAATTTCAAGTCGAATAAGTTAAACTTTTTATTAAAAATGAAGAACAGAGGAACTCCAGATTTTTAAAAGTTCACGTTCCATGTTGTGTTCTTGTTTATTATCCAACTGGAGTCAGCTAAAAAAAATTTCACAGAGCAACGACTTTCCAAAGGGTTTTCCTTAAAATGGAAAAAAATTAAAATACTTTCTCTCCTAAAGTATAGATATATATATCAAACAATTTTCAAAATCAGACTAAGGAACGTAACATTCTTCAAATCAAATGATAAGAACTCCTAAATTCATAAAAAGAAAGCTGTCATTTCTCGTATTTTTACGGTACAATTTTTAGCTGTCTAGGTTGCATTAAGTAATTCCCGGTTCTTTATTTCAAAATCAGTACTTGAAATAGCTTTTTGCTAGATATTAATAACTTTTTTATCATTAGGCACACTAAAAGCTCGCACTTTTCCGGAGCAATTCGCATATCCCGACGTGCATCCAAAAACAACTCACTTCTATCCTATTGATAGCGTTGATTTAGAAGAACCTCGAGGAAATTCAAATCTCAAAACATTGAATTTTTTCTCCCAAGTACAGGAAAATCAGATACTTCCGTTTATGTCTAGAAAAAATTGAAAATTAACACTGTTGACACTTTTCCCATGTATTTTACAAACTCTCGGCCTAAAAGTACAGACAGCGCCGCCACTCGGCTTCGGTAAATATTTCCGTCACTTTCAGTTTTGATTGTCATCTGCCAGGCTTATACTTTTCTGGATATTGAATATTCCATGTATAAATTTCTATATAAAGACCCTGAGTTTATTTTTGCGTCAATATTAGTTTATTTAATACCTTCATTCACTGAAACTTACATGATTTAGTAAATTCAATGTTATTTTTATGAAAAACAGCTTTGACAGTTCATGTGTTTTTTCACTGTATATGATGGGAATTCCGACATAAACACTTTGTTCACGATAAGTACACTTTTGCATTATTTTCTTATTGTTTCTAACAGCAGAAAAAATCGTGAATTGATTTCTATGCACAAATTAAAATGCATCTCAAAACTGTAACTCACATGCTCTAGCTCACGTTTTGACCTCATAAAAATTACACATGGCGTCATGCAATTCTGCGGTTCCCAACCAGAAAGTCAGTCCATTGGACCAGAATCACAGGTTTTGTCAATACTTGGACCAGAATTTCGATCCAAGGGATTAGGAGTGCCCCCCCCCCCCTCCCAGCAGTGTGAAGTTATTCTTAAATAGCTCCTTATTTGAACGCATTGAGAATTAAACCGAATAGGTTACAAATAATATCAAAACTTTTTTAGAAAAAATTTCTTGAACTGATATAAAAATTAAAATTTTCTAGAAATGCAGGCTGCTGATTCGAATAGAAGATGATGTGAAAACCTTGAGAACGAGGATGGGTCAGCCTCCAGTGGAACTGACACCTTTATAAGCGAGCTGCTTATCAGATAAACTAAATATTTATTTATCATGTCATCGAGGTCGTGACTTAATGGTCAGGTTGATCACCAAAAAATTTCCATGAGGTGAGAGCGAGCCGCCGGCCGGAATTTCGCTCTGAAAACGATAATATATAACGCTTATAACGATATGTATTGGCTGCCTATTGCATTACGTCGACTTATAAAAGTATAAATGATGAATCAAACACCATGGGATCGTAAAATGTTGGTCGATAGCATTCTAACTGCTCACTGTGACAAACGTACACTGTCAAAGATAAACTTCCAAAGGCAAAAAATGCAGTGTTTTGCACTCTGGAAGCCCAAAAATTTTTCAAAAAGTGCCCGGAAATTTAGTTCCAATAATTAGGAGGAATGATTACATCAATTAGTGGAAACACCAAAAATGTATTCTACTTTTGTAGAATTCATATGAGCTTTTAACAGTGTACGTGTACAAAATATTTATCTTTATTTATCTGCTTCTGCAGTCTTCCAAGAGTAGCTCCATATTAAATTGTCGCTTGTAAAACTTGTGAGGAATTAGAGAATTTGCGCAAATATTGCAAATCAATGTATAACAAGCTCGAATTTTTAGATGGGATGGTTATGGAAAAGAAATTTAACAATCCGTTTTATAGAAAAAATCATGTATACAAATTTCCGAATTCTCTCTTATCAAATTGAAGCATCTTTCTGTATTTGATAAAGAATAAGTATTAAAATAAAATATATAATAGAACAAAATCTAAACGAACCAAAAATCAAATATGCAATCTTTCTCGTTCGATAATATGTATTTTGAGTCGACCATATCAAATATTGACCACTTTACGTATATATGGAAACTTTACGAGTAAAAATATTTTGAAATATTAGTGCCAATATTATCTGGGGATGAGTTTCGTAGCGACAGAAAAGCAAAGGAAAGACTTTTTGACACGTTCGCAAATCGATATTTGAGCAACGATGTTAACTTTTAAATCTTCAACTTCCTGTAACTGATATGACAATAACTTCACGTAATTTTAAGATACTTCCGATCCCTGCACCGACAAAAAATCATTAAGATCAACAAGAAACTTTATTTACATACTGCTTTGGTAAATATTCTGTGATTTATTTATTCCGAATGTTCAAAAATTTAATGTTGTTTATTATTGTTATTTTTTTATTACTACTGTTCTTTCAATCAACACTACATGAAAGGCGTAACCTGAATTTTGAATTTATACACAATTTTTAATTTTTCAACTTTATACACTTTTTGTCGGTGTTTTTACGCTGCGGACTGAAAATGTGCCGAGTGTACAGTTCTTCCAAAGATGTATTATAATTATACATATATACACGTGTTAGAATTTCTTCGCAATGTTATTCTTATATCTACTAAAAAACTATTGTAACATTTACGTAACAAAAGCGCAACGCAAAAAGCAGTTCCGCTACTCCAACTGTGGCAGACGCACAAAATGTTATAAACTGTAACTTAGGTACGAAGGAGGGCTGTCAAATATTTGAAGAACATTTTTCCTAATTTCAATTACATTCAGGTTATATTTCAATTATATTTGAATGGCCCATCTTTGGTTTTGTCAATCAAAGTCTTATGCATTCCAAAATATTTTCAGAACCAATTTTCAAAACTTTTCAAATTATTTTTTCAATATTAAAATTTAATTTATTTCAAGTTGAAACAGTCATGACCCACTTCTTTGAATAATCAAACATCGAAATAATGAAATAGATCTAATCTAATTGATTTATTATTATGTTGGAATGTTAATAAAATTTGTTTGAAAATTGGTTCTGAATCTTTAAATGCAAATACTTACTGTCAATCAATTTTTCAATTAGGATCATGAAATTGGGATCTTGGAAGAGAGAATCAACTCTCTCAATGTGAATCAGTTAAAATTTCGAATGAGTTTTATGTATTAATCAGTGATTCTCAAACTTGGACCAGTAAATTTAACTGATTCATAAGTAGTAAAACTGATTTACGGCTAGAATTCAGTGAAAATTCTAATCAAACAAAATTTATAGAGCAAGGAGCATGTACCCAGTGATTTCGTCGTTAAGGAATTTCCGACAAGAATCGCAATTATTCTATACATTGAAATAGAAAAGAAGCGAAATCTATTTATAAACAGAAAATTTTCAAAACATAATCGAAGAAAAATGTTACCTGAGAGACAGCCATTACTGGTGTTACTTACATTTAAGAGAGTTTCGACAACATATCGATTTATCGACAAGAACGTTAAACTTAGAAAAAAATCATCTAAAAAAATGGTTTCTTATTCAACACGATTCCATAAAATTTTACTATTTATCAAATAAATGTAACCGATCAAGCTTGGATCGTTTCAATGGCTCGATTTTATACGAGTCAGTAGATGCAGACAAAAATCTGTATTTTTAGAAAATATTGTGACGCTGCGGTTTCAGGTATTCACTGTTCTTATTTAAATTTATCATTTCTATTGAAAATGATATGCCTAAGAATTTGATATTTTAAAGGACTTGTCTCAGTACGTTAATTTTCCAAAACTAGATTTTTCTTCTTAAATTAAATCAAACAGCACTGTCTTGAATTAAAAGTGACGTCACAATATTGAATCTTGATATAAACTCGTTTTGCCTAGACTGTTAAAAATTCTAGAAATAATGATGTAGCCATTAACTGTTAATGTTCACGAATTCATGTCAATCACTATTTTTAGCGACCGTTTTACAAGATTTAGAGCAACACCTTTTTTGCATCGGCAGACGCATCGTAAGCTGGGAATAATAATTGTTAAGAATAAAAAAGAGGGGCAATGTCAAACTCTGATGTTTTTGACACTCCTCAGCAGGCTAATACTTTGACGCCCTAAGTAATAGTCTAAAAAAATAGAAAATTTTGGCAATAGTTATTTAGAAACATAGTATTCAAAATATTAGGTTAAAAATTAGAAGTATTTCCCAAGCCATTGTCAAGTTCTCTGTAATTGCTTCAACTGCAGTATAGCTCTTTTTCCCAAACTGTTGAATAGTTAGTCTTAGAAACTTAGATTTTACCTAAAAATGGAAATTGATAGAGTGAAAGCCTCGAAGATTTCAGAAGTTTATACGAACCTTTTATGTATAGTTTTTGTAGCAAAATATTCGAATTTCAAGTTTTTTAGATTTTGGTTTCCCTCAATAGCCTAAATTGTTGCGGATGTTCCCAAAAATAATGAATTTTTGATAATATTTGATCAATTATAATAGCAATTCAACGTTTCACGCATAAGAAAATATTATTTTCATCAAAATAACATGGAACAAAGGACTAAGTTGAGACTTCAAGTCAGTCACAAATATTAATAAAAATATTTTTATAAATAATTCATTCAAAACGAAACTCCAAAAATTCGAAATTTGTTTATCCTGTATACGGAATTTTCAATTTTTACACTTGAAGTTATTCGATTTTATTTCGCCGGAGTCCATTCCGGTTAATTTTTTAATTTTTGAATACCTAATTATGAATCACATTATCATTTATGTGATGGATTAATTTAAAAAACATTAAATTAAAATTTCATTTTAATACCTTACACCCTTATACCAAACATTAGCAACAACATGTCTTATTACTCCCTGAAAATATTTGAAAGAATTCAAACGATTAAGGGAAATGCAAGTATTAAGAATCTTTAGACTTGAATATTTTGTCACAAAAATTATTTTATAACAAGTGTTCTTGTTATTCATCAAATACTTTAGTTTTTGAATGTTATTCTTACATAAGCAGCCTAATTAAAGAATATTTTTAAATTTGAAACCCTGGAGGTTAGATAATTATAAATTGAAGAATTTTTTTAAAAACAAATGAAATGTCATAAACTCTAAAATTTCTCGCATTCCAATTTTAAGTTTGAAAGTTTACAACACTAAATGAAATTTCACAAAAAACAGTTAAAATTTTCAAAAATCAGAGTAATTGAGTTTCATGATTGAGTGTCTTGTAAATAAGAATAGCTACATTGCAGTTTAATAAATTTCTGAGATTACTTCCAATCTTCAACTCAATGAGGCAAGTAACGTATCGTTGAAATTGCCAAAAACCGTAGATTTCGAAAATGATATTTCTAAATTACTAAGTGCAACAAAATTTTTTTAAATATTTTGTTGATTACTCCTCAGAACGTCGAAGGTCCCTCCAACTGAAAAGTGTCGAATCATGATCCCCCACCTACATCAGAAGTTGGGTAGTGGGGGTAAAGCAAGCACGTAGCCATATGTGAGTTTGCTGATGCCCAAAAACGGCTTTGGCCATACAGAGCGTCTATATATAGGATATAAAAAGAAGTTAAAATCAATTCTGTATGCGATATTCTCATTTGTAAAGAGCTCACGTAAAATTACAAATATCCGAGTCTTCCTGAAAATAGCATATCAAATATATCATTATACAAAGTAAATCATGTGCATTTTACAAAGCACGTAATTTAAATAATTTAGCGCGTGACTATAATTAAAACTCGATTTTGCCGCGCATGTTAATAAAGGGATGTTCCTGTCATATTGATAAAAAGACAGATGGGTACCTGTTTTTCTACCAATATGATAGCTACGATTTTTATATTATTTAGGTTAGGTATCAACTTATCATAGAATTTTTCTCCGTATAATATTTTCACTTTTTATTGCAGTCTTTTTATCAGATTTGATTATATCTTAAGTACTGATATTAGTTTGGTATTTTTAATTTTAGGAATTTTATGAACTGCAACTAATATCAATTAGTTGTCTATCAATAATGAATAGTTTGTACGTGAGTGCACCTTTGTTAATGTGTAGGACTTACTTGAATGTAATCTATGGGTGTAATCAAATAAATGATAATTATTAATGATAATTAATGGTTTCTTTTTTTTTATTGCAGGGTGTCCGCTAAAATACAAAGAATAAATTGTCATTTCATATCATTTCAGAGTTTGTGCTGGACAAACGACTTTTAATTTTCGCTTTTCTGCTGGGGAATTTAGATGAATTCAAAATATTTGAATGGTTCCAAACTATTCTCAAAGATTTGAAAAGATGGCCTTACATTTTGAAAGATTCCGGATTTGACACAGAGAATTATGGAAGAGGACTATCATTCTTAATTTGGGCATGAGATAATTTATGTTTATAAGAATTACAATTCAGATTTGAAACTGAGCAACAAAATTTTTGTAACAAAAGGATTTCGATTCCGGAATCCCTATTCCATCTGAAAAATTCTCTATCCCAAGTCAAATAATAATTCTCAACGAATTTCTTGTTCTTGAGTTAAAATGATAATTCTTCACTTTATCTCACATTCTTTCCAAGTAAAATTAAATTTATTTCCGGAAATTCTCTGTTCCAAGTCAGAATTATAATAATCCACATTTTATATCAGGTATGATTCTTGAGTGAATAAATTTGCATGAGGAAAGTTTCCGGTTCTGACGAACTTCTATTTGCAAAAAAAAAAAAAATAATAATTCAAACAAATTCTGATTTGATAGAAGGGATTTTCAAAATTAAACGAATTCTGACTTAAAGCAGGGATTGTTTTTAAAAATTCCCTCTTTTTAAATGAGAATTCGACATATTCTCCAAAATTTTCTGTTCTATCGTGAAACTTCCTTGTTCTAAAACCAAATTATAATTTTTATCAAGTCAGAATTAAAATTCGGAGGAGAATTTTTTATATGTTCCATCTATTCACATTCCTTCTTTGAACTTGAAACCATAGAGTAAATGTACCAGTGGTCGGACAAATAGTGTTATTCTCATATTTGAATTATGTCAGGCATTTATTTGTTTATTTTTT
>WSXT02058264.1:0-12733 GCA_011762715.2 Neuroterus valhalla
GTTCCGAAATTTCGTTAGCTCTTTTTTGATTTTCTGAATTAAGAAGAGTAATTTTCTCTTTCAAATTCAATTGACCTCTTGCAAACATTTCCAAATTCGAGAGGATATCTTTCAAGATTTCGGAATCTACAGGTATCGTTTTTGGATTTTCGTCCCCCATTTCTGGAGAGGTATAGAGATAGGATTTGGATATAAGAAAAAAAGGTTCCTGACTCTCAAAGGTTTTCTTTTGTTTCCTTTTTTTTCAACGTAAAAAAAGACTAGTAATTTCGATTAAGTTCTTATATTTAACGATGAATGTATCGCGCAACGCGTTATGAAGTTCACAAGCACAAATGTTTTTAAACTTTCCAGTTGAGGGATTGCGCTGTCACAATACCTCAAGATTAATTCGAAGTGAGTTTGCATTTCTATTAACGAAACCAAAGCCTTATGAGCGCTTAAACACTGTCATCCCTAATCTATCAGTGAAATTCACTTTTAGTTAGCCTCGTCTATCACCATTTAGGGCGGGCAATGTATAGAAAACTTATACTAAACATTTCTCGCAAGGAATTTATCTATCTTATTCGAATTCCGCTTACTTTATTTTTTTAAACTGGAGGTCGGCCTTGTCCTTGGTAATGGGAGTTGAGATGACCACCGTAGATGTATCTAAACTCGATCTCCAATACCTTGGCTGCGTTGTGATGTCACTAGCGAGGACGTTGGTTTGCTTCCAGAAAAATTTCTTCCGTCTTCTTCTGAGTCTTACTGCACTACTCAGCACGCTCTAGGACTTACCGTCTATTTGACGAGCCCACATTTTTTTTGGAAAGTTTTTTCTTTGTAAATCCGTAGATTTCCAAAATTCAGGTTCTATGGTTAAAGATAGAGCAAGTTTGATCTAGCTGGCAACCGTAGATGCGTAGTCGTTTTGCTGCTATTCTGGCAGGATCGCCAATTTGTGACGGGGAAACAGATATGAAGTATAAATATCTTTATATTTGTGATTAGAACTGTTTTATTATATTATTGTAAGTATGGCCGTATAACAGGCTTACAACTATGAAGGTTCGAGTAATAATGTCCGCTTTAGCATCGATGAGCCGATTCCAACCGTCATTGACTATTGAGTTGGGGTTGTGAGGTGCAAGCGATGCACATTCCACATTAAGACGAATAATTGTATGGGGATCGCATAGTAACAGCGTTACAATAATAATTGTTTGAACAATTATTTTCTTAACATGAGTTGATTATCACTCTAATCAAATTGAAAAGTGATAAAAATTAAAAAATTTCAGGAAAAAAACCGCAAATATGTAGTATTAATCTAGAATAAGATAGCTACAAACATTTACAATTGGTTTAAGCAATTGACTTTGTTGAATCAAATTAAATAATTACTTTCCTTGAGTGAAAAGTGGAAAAACAGTTGGAAATTTCAGGAAAAACCGCAACTTTGTAACATTATTGTAAGAGAATATTGTTATACCTAATATCAATTTGTTCAAACAATTATTTTTGATATCTTTCATTGATCTAACCTCGCTTTAAATGAAACGTTGGAAATAAGTTGAAAATGCTAAAAACAATAATAATTTGTTTGAACAATTTAAATAAACATCTTATCATCAGTATAAAGTAGCATTTCATGTATTTGAAACAATCTGCGTCAAAAAAACCGCAAAAGAATGATAGTTAGCACCAAGAACTCGAAAAGAAATGGTGAATTTCGATTTTGATTTACCAAATATTGAGAATTCTGAATAAAATTTACAAAAACTCCTTTTTTTTCTTATGGAAATACGTGTTCAACTTCACGGGGCTTGCACAACTTCTAAATAATTTGTTTTTTTTTTTTCAAATAAAAAAATTAGTTTTTTTCTGTGGATTCAAACAAATTTCCGGGCGTTTTGCATAAAAATTCGAAAAAAATTTTTTTGGATGACCCTAGAGCACATAGTATGTGGGTTTGTTAACAGGGACTAGTTGAACACCACACAAGTGAATATCTCACTATGATAATTTAAGATTAGAGTCACTAAATGATTCAAGATTATTTTATCAAGCAAAAAATAGGTATATTCAGTTGAAGAATACCTATTTACTTTTAGTAACAATTTCCCTCGGGGACGTAACAACTAGCTCCACGACGGAATCAGAAGTTCCATTCTGAACTTACGTAAATAAATGCTCTTCAATCAGAAACCAATGATCATATGGAACAAATCTGCTTGAAGTCGTTAAGTACAATATTTCCGAAGATACATTTATTAATACTTAATTGAATAACTGCCGTTTTGTTAGTCGTTTTTAGGTTTAACAAAAATCGAAACTTTTAGCTCCAGTCTCCCCTGTTCGAAGTCGATATAATTTCTGAGATGTGGATGCAAAAATCCAGGATAAAATAATAAAAATGACCCTCTAGAAATGCATTAAAATCAAGAACCACCAAAGCATCTACCTCCAAAAGTTCTTTAACATCGCCAAGGGTAATAAAATTCCTGTTTTCAGACTTCAGTTCATTATTCTGTCCCTGGTCGCTCTTAGATTATTCACAATTTTATGCCTTTTGAGATATTCCATCTCAAGTCTACGCACCATGAATTTCCAACCTCAACCCATACCTTTCAAAGCTTACAAATATTTTTCTAGGTCATTCAAATTAAAATATCAGAACTTTAAGATGAGGTATTGAGATGAAGCCCTGCTACAATATAAGTGCATCAGAACTCTAATGTCTTGAAAGTATTGGAAGTATAGAAAAGAAATTATTTATGCATTAAGCAAACTGTTATTCAAGTAAAATAGAAAATTAGAAGCTCTTCAATGTATGAGCACTATATTTTTCACTTTCATCTATTTCAGTGATTTATAGCTAATAAATTTGTTTTTCCTACAGTTTCTATAGTGTTTTTCATAATCTGTTCATAATAAGCATTGCTTGGAGAAAAAAAATTCCTTGAAAACGAACATGAAAAATAAATGAGTCCATCTTTGATTCTAGGTTCCTCTCTTCAAAAGTTTTTGTACCAGAAGAAAGCTTGGGTTTGTTATTTTTGAAAACTCCAATGTACATATCTTTATTTATCAGTAAGAATGAGCATTTGGTTCAGCAAGGAAATGGGAATATTTTGATTGATTCGAGTAAACATTTTTCCTATTCTAAGCAAATATTTCGATTCGTCAAAAGGAATTAGTACCCGCTCTAATTGCAATGTTGAAAATAATTTGAAAAATTCAGAAAAAACATCGACTTTCTAACCCTTTTTTCAGAGAGAGTTGCTTAAAACAAAAATAAATTGTTCAAATAAATTGGATAAACATCTAATTATCAGCATAAAGTAGTATTCCATGTACTTGGAAACATCTGCGTTAAAAAAAACACAGAAAAATCATAAGTAGCGCCAAAAATTCTAAAAACCCATTTTTTCACTTGTGGGGGTCTTTCGGGAACCTATAAAACAGACTTATGGGGGTGATATTTGAAAAGTGATATTTTATTCGCATTCTGTGATTAATTGTTAAGAGAAATGGTAAATTTTGAACGTGTTAAACTTCATGAAGTTTGCGCCACCTCTAAAAATTATTTTTTTCAACGAAAAAAAAATGCGTTCATTTTTTTGTGGATTCGATCAAGTTTCCATGCGTTTTGCATGAGAATTCGAAAAAAAATTTTTTGGACCACCGGACTGTATATACCAGTCTTTTCCGACTATTAAAACTTTTTCAGAAAAATTCTAATCTCCTGAAAACAAATGAAATTACTCGACCTTCCTAAGAAAAGTTACGCTATCCTTATTTTTATAAAGATCCTGTCGATTTAACAAAGGCATTGATGTATCCTGTCTTATGGGAATAAACAAAACTGCGGACTAAAAACTCTATTTTCTGGCAGAAATCCAGAGAAAAGCTTATCCTCAGATGCATAAATCATTTACAACTAATGAATAACTCTTGATTGGTTAGTTTCCTGAAGCTCTTAATTTGTCTCTATCGTCAAGGCATGAAGAGGATTCTCGGTGAGAAGTTCCGATAGCGAATTTTGCTCAAGAAGTGCCCATTAATTGACAAAGTTGAAAGGGCTTCATTCCTATATCGACCAGTAGAAACGAACGTCCTTTAGAATGCGCTGCTTCCTCTCGAGGAGTGATCTATGCGGTCAGGATCCTCCTCCATCAACTCTGCAATCCTTTTCGCTCTACCTTCTAACCTTTTCTTACTTTTTGGCGAGTTCGAACTTTAGAAAAGCAATTTCAACCTACGCGCAGCCACATTCGTTAAACGCAAGATTGGACGTGGCAACGGAGAAGAACCGGAAGAGTAGAAAGAGATCCTTCCGTTTAATAGAAGCCAACCAAGTTCGTATCTCAGTTTGAAAACTTTCGAGAGGGCATCAGGAAATTTTCCAAGATTCCTCCAAATTTTGGTTATTCAGTTTGAATAGTGATAATTATGAATATTCATATGCTGGAAATAATTAATTCTTTTTTACATAAGGGTGATTGTTGAAAATGTGACTATTTAGGCCTAAACTATTTCACACATTTTCTCTGCTGATACATTTCTTCCACGAATAACTCAATTAGGTACTTATATCAGAGTACGATTGAGTATAGCTTTACACTCTGAGGAAAACTTGTTTACAAATTATAAATAAAAGAACACCCAAAATGTCTAGTAACGCAGCATGGGACTTATATACCAAACTATACATTTTTGGTGAGAAATTATTCAGTAATATCAACCAAATTTTTTAGTATTTGAGATTTACATGATGTATTTCTTCATATTGACTTAAAATAGATCATTACCAGGAATCGAAGGTTTAATGTTATTTAGTTCAAGAATCTCAACTTCACTTTCAGGTCTATCTAACAAGTATTTGGTCTAGTCGCGCGACATTGCAGTTTTAAGATAAGGCTCGAAAATAACACAGCTGCGCAAAAGAAAGAGGGTCCTGGTCTGGGGATGCGACATATGTTTTCCTATGCATTCTGATGCGCTGAATCTGATTCCGATGTCATGGTTTGCCCTCAGAGCCAGCATTTATTATTATTATTATTATTATTATTATTATTATTAATATTATTATTATAATTATTTCATCCTAACCTAAAAAAAAACGTTAAACTCACAAAAATGGTTCGATTTGCTTGGTCAAAATCGGAAGAAAAACATATATTCATACATTTGTTAGGGTCGTTGAATCGAACCAGACTATTTTAATAGCTTATTAGGTGAGGATTTATTAACAACTTCAGAATCTTCAAGCCACACAAAAAGAAAGTATTTTGACGGGCTGAATGTGAATCTAGGAACGGAATCGGCCCTGCAGGTCCGGGTATGTCCCTAACCTCAAAAAACTCCTCAATAGGATATACAACCTGTTTTGGAAAGCTCTTATGGTTTTAGAATTTTGGTGCGTCGTATTGGACGAATGCATAAAATATTAAAATCTCATTGATTCTGAAAATGAATTTTCAGTTGATATATATTCCGGTAGAATGTCAAAACGGCACGAGTTTATCTGTTCTTTCGGAGCAACCCACCACTATTTTTGTATATTCTCCACTCCAAATCCCTTGGACCAATATTCCGGTCCATTGGACTGGGATCATGGTCCAAGAGGCGGTCAAAAAAAATCTGGTCCAATTGGACCGGAATTCTCGTACATTTCCTGGTCCCAGCTTGGACCACTTTCTGGTCCATTAAACCAGAAAGTCGTTCATAGGACCAGAAAGTCAGTGCAATAGACAAAAAACGCAGGTTTGGTCATTGCTTGGACCAAAATTTAGGTCCAAGGGATTTGGAGAGTCCCCTATTCCTCAAATAAAACGCTGTTTCTCCCTATGTAATCATATTTAACTCTTTATATTGTTATTTTTATCTATATCGGCTAGATTATTATGTATGAAAAGACTTAAGGTGCTTCGTCGAGGATAGGCTTTCGCTAAAGCCATAATTCTCTTACACTGATGAATTGTTTGTTGTAATATTTGTCCCACCTCATCTCTAAATCCAAATGTAGTCTCGTATAGACATCTTTTTTCCGAATATTACGTCATGTTTGTTTGTTTTCGCTTAAATTAAAAATCAAGGAATTCTTGCGCATGAAAATCGGCACCGCCTTGCATGCTGAATATAAGTCATCGGCCTGCACTGCCATGACGGCCTATCGAATATCCTCGACAAATTCAACGAGTAACGTCCATGTCGACCCTGAATTGTTGGTAATGCAAATTTTGTAACCAGGCGTATTACCATAATTCGTATTATTGGAAATTTAAAAATCAATTTTCGACGTTAGCACTGCGATGGGTAAAATAGATGCGTCAAGATATATTTCATTTGCAATTAAATATTTGAAAGTTCGACCAAAAAAAGAAAAATTATTCATTACCAAAAGAGATAATATTCAACAAAAGAGTTGAGTTCTTAGGCTGAAAAGACAAATGTTTCAGAAAAAAGACGACCATTTAAACGAAAAACATGAATTTATGATAATTGAAAATCAAACAGTCAAATTTTCAACTGAATGGACGAATATGGAAAAGACAGTTGCATTTTCAACCGAATCGTTGAACCTTGGAGTCAACGAAGGTAATTTTATAGAAGATCTTTGGATTTTTAATCCATTTTGCATTAAATAGTTACAGTTTCTACGAGAAATATTAAAGTTGATATTCCATCCGACGCAACATCCGATATTTGAAATCCAAATCCATTCAATCAAACTATAGAGAGATGAATCGTCTCAGAAGAATTTCATTGTCGTTATTTCAAACAAAAAAAATGTTCTAATATTGAATCAAGCACAGTTGAATTCAATTAGAAAAGGAACATTCTCAAAATAATAGTTGACCCCTTTACCATAAAGATTCTTTTTCAACCAAACTTTTGAATTAGAAAAAAACTAATTTTTAAACTTGAATGGACGATTTTTTTGCTAAAGAGTTGCATCTTCAACCAGATAAGATTATTAGATTATTTATATATTATATATTATAAGATTATTTATCGGAAACATTTCTATTTTCGTTAAAAATATCCGAAATTTCAATCAAAGAATACAACTTTCTACCAAAAAAGTTTGTTTCAACAAAAAACATTAATTTTCTTCATAATACGGAATAGTGGAATTTGCAACAAGAATAAAATTTAACTTGTGGCCCAAGCATTCACATTTTCGATTGGGAAGATCAATTTAGAACAGAAAAAGAGAAGAATTTCCAACAAAGAACAAGTATTTTTAACCAAAGTATTAAATAAAAAATTAAGTTAAACTTCCAATTAATAATGGACTAGTTGATATTTCGCATATATATATTGTATTATTTATGTCGAAAATAGACATGTTTTCGATAAACTATGCCTTTTTGGCTTGGAAATTCATAACAATATGGTCGCAATTTGTTCTATGTTTAAGCTGGATAATCTTATATGGTTGAAGATGCAACTCTTTATTGAAAAAATCGTACATTTCGGTTTTAAAATAAGTTTTTTTCCATTCAAAAGTTCGGGTAAAAATGAATCTTTTTGGTGAAGGGGTTAATTATTATGTTGAATATGTTTTTTTTCTAATAGAATTCAACAGTGCTTGATTCAATATCAAAACATTTTTTTGTTTGATAAAACGACAAAAATCGTTCCTCTTAGACGATTCATCTCTCTATAGCTTGATTAAACGGATTTCAATGTTAAATACCGGATGTTGCGTCGGATGGAGTATTAACTTCAATATTTTTCTTGAAAACTGTAACCATTTATTAGAAAATGGACTGAAAATCCAAAGGTCTTTCAAAAAATTACTTTTTTTGACTCCAAGGTTCAACGATCCGGTTGAAAATGCAACTGTCTTTTTCATATTCTTTCATTCAGTTGAAAATTAAACTGTTTGCTTCTTAGTTAATGAGAATTCAGGTTTTTCGTTCAATGTTCGTCTTTTTCTGAAACATATGTCGTTTCAGCATAAAAACTCAACTCTTTTGTTGAATATTATCTCTTTTGGTAATGAATAATTTTTCTTTTTTTGGTCGAAGTTTCAAATATATATTTGCAAATGAAATATATCTTGACGCATTCATTTTACCCATCGCAGTGCTTACGTCGAAAATTGATTATAAAATTTCCAATCATACGAATCATGGTCATACGCTCAGTTACAAAATTTTTATTACCAACGGTTCAGGGTCGACATAGACGTTACCCGTTGCATTTGCCGAGGATTCTAGAGGCCGGCATGGCAGTGCACGCCAATGACCGCTATTCAGCCTGCAAGGTGGTGCCCATTTTCAGACGCAAGAATCACTTGATTTTTATTTCAAACAAAAACGAACAACAATGCAATATTTGAAAAAAAATAATCCTATGCGAGCCTCCATTAGGGTCTTAAAGTGAGGTGGGACAAATATTACAACAAACAATTCATCAGTGTAAGAGAATTATGGCTTTGGTGAAAGACTATCCTTGACGAAGCACCTTAAATGTCTCATACTTTCAGACTTTTCTCTATGGGAATCATAAGGAATTGATTGCATAAAAATAAGTCACATCCTGAAGAGTTTTTTCCAAAAACACCACGATAAAACTCTTGAACTGTCAGAATATATGTTATTTTGAAAGATAATAAAAATATATTGACACATTGATTAGGGATGATCTAGTAAAAAAATCGCCAAAATGGTAAAAAAAAAATTTCTCTGCTGAAGGTTCTCAGGGGGTGTTTTCTGAGGGTGAATAAATAATAGATTCAGGGGGTAGAAATGATAAGTCATTGTTCATACGCATCTACGTCCTATGCTGTAGCGTGTTTCAATTTTAATTATGAAACCCTACAACTTTGGGCATTCAAGCTTTTTATACATGCAATAACTAATATATGACCAGGCATTTGTTTTAAATTTCTTCCGATCACGAAATGTATGTAAGTAATCCAGAACGAGAGAATTTCTTGAGACATAAAAATGAATCCAAACCATTTTCAATGTTTCACACTTGTTCAATATTAAATAATCCTGGTTCACAATAATGCAATATTGATCGTTTTAAGCTGAAAGCTGACCAAGAAGAAGGTCCGAAAATTGTTTAATTGGCGTTTCCATAATATTTAAATTGGGGAGAGTTATACAACTTTCATAATGTTTAAAATTATTTCGACTTCAAATTCATTAAATTAGGCAACGGAGAATAAAAACAATTATTAACTAAAGAGTAAAATTACAGTAAAAATTTTGAACATTAATAATTGATCCCGAAGAATTTCACATATTATTTATTGGATTTAATTTACTCTTTCAATTTTGTAGTTTCAAAGTTTGGATGCTAAGTCGAACAAAATTTAATAAAAAAAGGTACAAAAAGATAAAAGCGTCTCTGCAAACCAAAGTCGTGGGGGAAACAGGAAACTGCGTAAAATTCATGATTTTTATTAATATTTAATGCGATATTTTAAATTGAAGGTGACACTAGATTGAGGAAATAAAACATAACCGGAAATTGTTTGCTAACCAAAAATAACTGTATTTTTCTAATGAATTTATTGAATATTTACCAATAAACCTGCAACAAATATGTGTTAATTTTGTTTCTATTATCGTTCATTTTTCCAGATTTATATTTTCTTACAAATACTGAATAACATTCCAAGGGTTTGTATATTTCTATTTGAATATCATCCTCTCTACCCAAGTCGCCTCAACGCGCATAAAAACTTCTCCCACTATTTAGAGACTAGTTTCCTCTAGTTCATTCATCTTATTACTGGAAAAGATGCATATACTACTAAAGGAGAACAAAACCGAATTCGTTGTAAACTTTTGTTTCGGTCCTGAGAGACTATTAATTATTTGAGATGACAGCATGTGTGTACAGCTTTCAGTACGGAAAGATAGATTAGGCAAGGGGCGAAAATTGTGCTGACGCCGCAGAGGTTCTATAGAATCTGTTAAGTCTGCAACCTGTTTCCTGCATGGCGATGGCATAGGTGTAACAGCAGGAGTAGGTACAACTTAATATTGAGGATTAAATGCAGATTATATTGTCAGCTCAGTTCAATACGTCCCACGAGAACCCTGTATCATTCTGAGTCCTTCAGGGATAATTGGATCTGTCTTTATTAAAGTGTAAACTCGATATTTCAATCTATTCCACTGTTCAGATTGAGATTTTTTTTTCCTAAAATTATGAATCAACAATACGTTTTGTAATCAAATAGCACTATGAGGAAGAGTTATTCAGCTGAATATGTATGAGAACTGATCAATTTATTATTTGAAAATATGAATGATAATAATCGGTGGGGGAGTTATATTTACCTTCAATAATAAAATTTGTATAGAATATTGATGTTCGTTGTTGGCTTTAGGGTCAGGTAGAATTAAAAACAAATTAGACTGTTCCACATTACATTAACATCAGAGAAGGTATTAGATTTGTTTAAAATTTGACCCCGACCCCCATTTTTATCAAACGTCCACGTTTTGAGACTCCGTGAACCTGAAAAACAGGTTTTAACAAATGTGTCTGTCCGTCTGTATTTCTCTCTGTTAGCACGATAACTTTTGAAAGAACGAATATCATCGATTGTCCTTCAGTACACTCTTTGGGTGTCGGAAACTGAAGATCAAGTTCTTGAGTCAGCTATTTTGGATAAAAATTCAAAAAATTAGAGCAAATTGAACATTTTTGAGACCATTTTTTGCAACATTCGAAAATTCTATAAGCGATTCTTTGTATTGTTTGAAAGTTCGAACAATTTTGTGATGCGACTTTTTTCGATGAGAAAAAATTGATAGATAGTATTTTGAAAAATTAAAAATACAAACGAAAATGAAGAATAAAAGCGAAAAAACGCATGATATGAAAAAAGTCAATGAAGCAAAAATGTTTCTTTTTCAGTGCCTCACAAGATTTTCATAACGGTCAGATTGACAGATGACATCATTTCTTATAAGGACGCAAATTGGCAGTGTGGAGAAGTTTTTTTCGGCTTATATCGCAGTTTTAAATGGAATAAAAATAATAGAAATAGAAAAACATTCAATTTTCAATATTTTTGTTTCTAATTTGAAGAATCGTTTCATTTTTATGTGAGTTCTAAGTATCCTATTTTGATTTGTGTCAAATCGAAATTTTCTACTATTAGGAGCTACTTTTAAAAGCAAATTTTGACTGAATATAATGAGTAATATTACAAACTTTATTATAATTGGTGAAAAGTCTTTGACATGTTGAATAGATAGAATTCTATTGAGAAGTTTTCTTCTACTGGGCAAAATAAAAATTTGTTATCACAACTTGATTTCGAATAAAAGTTAAGAATTATGTGATATCAACCGAAGGAATCACCTTTTGTTATTGTAAATTTTTGTCCATATGAGAAATTATCTACTTTTTTACAGGTTTATTGAACTCTCTTAAAGAGAGCCACCATTTATCGCCGAAAAAGTTGAAAAAATTTAATTCGAAGTCAATTTTAACTGACCTCTAAAGTCAACAACGAATATTAAACCTGACCTGAATCAATGTAATAACTCACTAAAAATAATTTCTAGTCCATGAAAAGAACAAAAGCATTGTCAATTATGATAAAAAAACGAATAACGAAAGGCATTCTCTTATGACTCGCAATGATTAGCGATTTCTTCAACAATTCATGCAAACAAATACGTACATTCTTCGGAATAATCTTAGTTCAGTATATTTAGTCGGATTCCTATATGTATTATTGCAATTCATTGGGTAAGGAAATTTTTTTTCGCCATCTTTAGGGTATCATATAGGAAGCTTAAATCCGAGTATTTGACCATCAACCCGGTTGATCAGGTTGTCCGCCATCTTCAATTAAGGGGTGATTTCTTGTATCGTGTATATAAGTCGTATTTTTAATTTAATAAAAAAAACAGAAGATAACATTTTTTATAAGAAAGATAAGATCTACAAATTAGTATATTGAATGTTTTCTCGTATTCTGCTTATTTTTTGCTTAAAAATAGATTATATACAAATAAAAAAAGTGTTGAAAATTTTTTTAGATCGAATATCTTTTTTCTTTTTGATGCTATCGCAAAACTATTAACACAAAAGTTATGATTTACACAATCCTCTACAATTTTTTTTTGAAACTTTTTCTTGTAAGAGCAATTGTTTACTTACCGTAGCGTCTGAAAGTTGCGCGCACCGTTACTCGGTAGTTGATAGTGCTGGATTGCGAGCGCTGTGCCGTACTAAATTATTCCGAGTTTCGTTGATGGAATGGAGCTCAACATTTTTTCTCTTCCTTTTTTATTTTTTTCAATTATATATAATTTTGATTTTTTTTGTGTGCATGATTTATATTGCAATCATCTTCTATTTTTATTTTTATTTTGAATTTTTCTTGTTTTTTAACTTAACGTTAAAAGATGGAGTTGTAACGACCCTCAGTTGAAATAATATATGTATGTTGATGGTAAAATTGGCTGTAGGGTCACAAAATAATTGAAATCAATTTGTCATTAAATCAGACGTTTTGGCCTCGGCTCTTGACCCTCATCAGTGATTTATTTCTGGAATTATTTCAAGAAATGTTAAAACTCTTTAGTGAATAAAAATAAGTCGTGTTTTCACCATGTTCAATTACTGTCGAGCGGGAGATTTGACGCTCAGGATCGGTATGGGCATTCGATGCCATCGAATGTCTACATCTAGACTCGTCCGTCGATAATCGACTGCGCTCAGGAGTTTTGGTTTTCTGCAGTTTTCCTCT